>JBBMJZ010413113.1:13453162-13465330 GCA_037833815.1 Zingiber zerumbet
TATCGTGCATCAAGACTATTTTGTTTGATTCACAATTATGTTTGGGGTCCCTAAAAAATTGCTACTTCAACTGGAAAAAAATGGCTTGCCACTTTTATTGACGAGCATACTCGACTTTGTTGAATTTATTTGATGAGTGAAAAATCTTAAGTTGCAAAATTATTCAAAGATTTCCACACTATGGTTGAAAATCAGTTTCAAACTAAAATCAACATTCTTTGAATTGATAATGGTACTGAATACTTTGACGAATGTTTGGGGACCTTTTAAAAGGGTAAGACATTGAACACCAATCCACTTGTCGTATTATTTTTCAACAAAATGAATTAGCTAAAAGAAACAACCGACATTTACTTGAAATTGCTTGAGCAATAATGTTTTCTATGCATGTTCCAAAGTATTTATTGGGGGATGCAGGTCTAACAGCAAGTTATCTAATTAATAGGATACCAACACATATCTTAAATTATATAACACCAAAAATATTTTTCCTGAAAATAGAATCATTTATGATTTTCCATTAAAGGTATTTGGTTGCACTGTTTTTGTCCATATACCAAATCACTTGCGTTCAAAGCTTGATCCTAGGGCTGAAAAGTGCATTTTTCTTAGCTAAGCTCCTAATAAAAAAGGATACAAATGTTTGAATCCAAAGACAAAAAAAGTTTTAGTTAGTATGGATCTCATTTTTTTTTGGGAAAAAGAATCCTTCTTTAAAGAAAATGATCTTCCAGGGGAGATATAAAAGAGTGTAGATCAATTCTGGCATACATTTTTATCTATGCTGGATGTATTTTTTCTAGAATTCAACCAAAATTATGAAATAAACCAAGAGACATGAGTTTTAACTAATGGAAATAAAGAAAACCTTAGTTTATTGGTGCCAAGTGTTACAGACGGGGAGAAATACTACCAAAGATTTCTAATCCTTTGCTTGAGTTTTGTGTTTTTAGCCGGAAATGTTTTTGTCAAAACGGTGAGGATTATACAACTATTTCTATGCAAGTTCAATCTTCACTTCCGGAGTTGGGTCAATTGGACACTTAAAATTTTATAGGTAATTCTCCTGTTCCAACAACCATGCTTCCTAGTGATAATAATATGCCTATTGCCATTAGGAAAGGTGTTTAAACATGTACTAATCATCTTATTGCCAAATATTTGTCGTGTCATAAGCTTCCAACAATTATAGGGCTTTTCTCTCAAATCTTACTCACATGTTTGTGCTAAGAAACATCCAAGAAGCTCTAGATCACCTAGATTGGAAGTTAGCAGTTTTAGAAGAGATGAATGTTCTTCAGATAAATGACACTTGGGAGGTTGTTGACTTACCTGTTGGAAAGAAAATAGTGGGCTACAAATGGGTGTTTACAATTAAGTGCAAAGCTGATGGTAGTGTAGAAAGGTGCAAAGCTAGACCGTAGCTAAGGGATTTACACAGACACATAGAATCGACTATCAAAAAACTTTTGCACCAGTTGCAAGAATAAATTCAATCTAAGTTCTTATCTTTCTAGCAGTACATTTTGATTGACCTTTACACCAATTAGATGTGAAGAGTGCCTTCCTAAATGGAGACTTAGAAGAAGTGTTCATGGAGCTGCCATCGGGATTCAAGGAAAAATATGGCAGAAATAAAGTATGTTGCTTAAAGAAATCTCTTTATGGACTTAAACAGTCACCAAGAACTTGGTTTGAGCGATTTAGGAAGATTGTTAAAAAAGTCAGGGATATTACATAAGTGAAGCGGGTCACGCCATGTTTTTCAAACGCTTTAAAGGAGGGAATATTACCATCCTGATTGTCTACGTGGATGGCATAATCTTAACTGGAGATGATCATGTTGAACTTATAAAAGATTGAAAGAAGTGTTTGCCAATGAATTCGAGATCAAGGAACTACTAGTATTAAAATACTTCCTTGGTATGGAGTTCGCACGATCCAAAGAGGGTATATTTGTTACATAAAAGAAATATGTTCTAGACCTTTTCAAGGAAATAGGTCTACTCGGTTGCAGGGCAACTAAGACACCTATGGAGTCTCATATGAAGCTCCAACCAGCCAAACCTGAAGAAGTTTGTAGAAGAGATGAATACCAACGGCTAGTTGGGAGGCTTTTCTACCTTTCGTATACTCACCCTGATATAGCTTTTGCAGTTACCGTTGTAAGTCAGTTTATACACTCTCCAGGTCCAATACACTTTGATGCAGCTTACAAAATCTTAAGGTATTTGAGGGGAACTACATGAAAAGGTTTATTGTTTAGTTAACATAGATATCTTGAGTCAAAGCTTACACTGATATAGATTGGGCTGATAGAAGATCAACTTTCTGTTATTGTACATTTGTTGGGGGTAATTTGGTTACATGGTGTAGCAAGAAGCAACTTGTGGTCGCTAGAAGTAGTGTCGAGGCTGAGTTTTGAGCTCTTGCTATTGGTGTTTGTTAGACAAATAGATCAAGAAATAATTGGAAGAATTGGGTGTCTCATATTCATTGCCTATGAAAGTATACTATGACAATAAAGCGGCCATCTCCATTGCACACAATCTAGTTCTTCATGACAGAACGAAGTATGTTGAGATTGATAAGCACTTCATCAAGGAAAAATTGGATAATGATACGTTTTGTATGCCCTACATTCCAACTACCGAACAGGTTGCAGATGTACTCACTAAAGGATTGTCATCAAAACAATTCGAGTATTTGATTGGCAGGCTGACTATGGAAGATATCTTAAAACTAAGTTGAGGGAGAGTGTTGGGAAGTATTGAAAATAAAATCAATTAGTCAAGATATTTGCATGATCTTAGGAATATTCAAGTTGTACAAATCTATAGCTTTTAGGAAAGTTAATTATTGTAATTAGCTATTTCCTTTTTTAGTTCCTTTGTATATCTTTAAATACAGGGCATGTAAACTGATTTAAAACAGAATAAAAAGATACAACAATCTTTTAAATGCATAAAAGCAAGAATCAGCACAATAGGGTAAAATAAAATGAATGTTCACTAACAAAATTATTTCTAATATTGTCACTATCTCTGAGGATCTTGTAAACCTCGAAGATTCACTTGGGTTTGATGATCCAAAGGTCAAAGGAAAAGCGAGTGAGCGTAGAAGTGTTGTCGAACAAGAAAAAATATGCATGATATCATATCATAAAAGCAATATTTTTTTTTTGGCATCGTGACATCATTATTCATCCCTCATTATTCTTCTTGATTCCTTTTTTTTTAAAAATAATTTCATCACTCTCCTATATTTCTTCTTTCACAATGTTACAATTTCCCAACTTTATTTTATATAAAAATCAACACAATTTATAAAAAGGATGAACAATCCATAATTCATCTATTAAAAGATGTGTCGTATATAAAGGTGAACAACCCGCAACCCACCTAATACAAGAAAGCATCATATAAAAATATAAAATACAGAAACAAAAACTCACAATACATCCATTGATACACAATCCACTCACAACAAAGTACATGACACGTGGGGAAAATAACAGAGAAAGAGAAAACATTTGAGGATATTCTCTCCCTTGCTCGAATATTGCATGTGAGGAAAGGGATTGGCCGAAGTTGCTAGCTATAGGTGACGACAGATGATTAAAGTTATAGATTAGGTTTATTTGAGTTCTTGATACCATCAGCTGCATTCGATAGTAGTATGAAGGGGTCAGGTATTGGAGGTTGTAGCGAAGTGAAGTAGCATACAGACCAATCAGATAAGAAATACTAGCTAGGTGCTTGCCATCATCAGGGAGGAAAGAAATCAATCATAGAGGGAAGTAGCAGTTAATGGAGTTGTGATCATCTTTGCTTTTGTTGCTAGTCTCGGAGAAGAGTGAAATTGCAATTAGTCACGATTGGGAGACCGATGAGGAAAGTGAGGCGACCTCAATTATGTTGGTTGCCGCAGGTCTTGATGGGGACAAAGTGAATCCCCATCCTAGGGAGTTCTAAGTGGTCAATGCATGTGTCTCCCAAAAAGCATGTGGAAGAAATAAAGAAATGTCAAAATATGGAGAAGAAGCTATTTTCTTGTGGCGAACATATACTATTGCATGTTGAAAGAGCTGTGGAGAGGCATGATACTTCTATCATGCATAACACTTCCTCCTTTGTTTTTGAATCATCTCCTTATATATTAATTCCCTAATATCTAATCACGCAAAATATTTGTCATTCAAACATTCAAAACCCAAATTAAAAGGAGAATTGAATGGCAAAGTGATGAAATAAGATATGACCGAAGAAATGACGATACAAAAAAAACACAGCCAAAGAGAACACAAACACTACAATAGCACACTATGGTTTAGTTTACAGTTTAACCAACTTAACCACCATAAGAGTGGCATGATTAGAGTTACAGCAATGTCTTGTAAAATTAGTAGGGAATTAGCAAGTAATGACTTTAGCCTAACAGTTTCAACACTACAACTAGCAGGGTTAACATTCTGCCTTCTCTATTTCCTCCCAGATATTGAGACATCAGCTTCTTGCTCCATCACCCTTGGCACTGCTCGGAAGATACTAACCTTGAACACTAAGTTCACATTATCAATGAGCTCAAAATGACACACATCATCCACTTCTAACTGATTGCCCTCTGCAAATTTCTTCCATCCTCCTCCAAACCTGACTGAATTGGAATGCCAGAGATAGTTTAACTTCCAGATATCATCATTCTCTGCCAGCAACACTACATTTCTATCACAATGAGGGAGATTTTCAGCCGCAAACTTAATTGGAAGCAGCTGAATGTTTTCATGAAGGTTAACTGTTAGTAGGAGAAACAAAGAATAATTAAGTTATTCATGAGTTGAAGATATCAATATCAACTCACCAGAAAGAAGTTTTTGTAAACATTTGTGTGCCTCATCACTGCTATGAAAGCTGGATTTGTTGGTTTGAGACGCTTGGCCAAACTTAGAGCTTTTTCTTTCTCTTTAGTAGTTGCTGACCTCCGGTTTGAATAACCAGACATGGAAAATGGTCTTTTCTTGCTTAGCCCTGCAACACAGATTTTCTGCTGCTCAAGATTCGTAGGCTCTGCTGCTGCTTCTGCATCATCACTTCTGCACTTGACTAGGTGGAGGAAACAAAGCAGGTGAAATATGTAGCAAGTATAACAAACTGTTATTTTTCCTGTAAAACTTACTTGAACTTTCCATCTGATGATTTGTTGGAGCAGTTCTCTTGTTTCTCTCAAGCATTTTCTTGATGGATGTTGCAAGCATCGGTTTATGGCTCGAGGAATTTGGAACATCTCTAATGTAATGTGTTCTAGAGGAGCTGCCTTCAGTATCTTCATTAGAGATTAGTTCTACCTCTGCAGATTCATCCCTTCTGCCTCTTTGAGTTCTTGGAGAATAGTTGTCTCTAATAAAGTAAGCACTATCCTTCTCGCAGCCACTCTCATCAAAAATCAACACTCTGAATGTTGCCTCACCAATGAAATGGAAGACTAGAGAATCACCATTTTCCAGCGAATGGTCATTTACGAATTTGTTCCAGCCATCTGTGAGAAATGCATCAAGATTATTTCTCATCAATTTGACGTTCCATGTATGATCACTTGGTGCTACTAGTTTGATCACTTGTTCCTTGTCCTTCAATTGTTTGAAGTGCATCACAAACTTCCTTGGAATCTTCTGAAAAGTTCAAGTGTAGTATTATAAGTTTATAGAACTAAAGAATATCAAAACTGAGAATGAATACTCGTATGTCATAAATTCTGTAACTCGTGACTCATTTTAACAGCAGGTACATGCAATTGAATTAGCATTTACGAGACTACACTAGTGAAGGTAATCAGTGTGATATTATAGATTTCTTTTAAATAAAATTAAATTAGTAATATGTTTTAAATTCTTGTACTTCATTTACTGTTTTCACATATTATGCATAATTACATACTGTTTTAGTTATCTGTTTTTATAATCAATTATTCTTGCATCATTATGATACCGTGTGCTCTTGTACAGATACACTATGAGCATTGTTTAGCATCTTAATAGCAGTCCTTGAACCGACAAGAGAGCTGTGCTTATGAAATTATTGAATCATCTGAGCGAACATTGTTAGTCATGGGAAGACAATTCATTTGGTGCATGGAAATTCGAAGGTAAGAAAATAAGTCAAAAGTTACTTATAATTTAAACTTCTACACAAGTTCTTTCAGTCTAATTAATCACGATAAATTAATTTCCCAAAGATCATCTTTCATATTTTGCTTATGAGAAGTAGGAAGAGTTAATTCAATTTTTCTTTAATGATCGCATCTACAAAGAGTTAGGCTGTGTAATGCATGGATCAGTCTTTCTGGCTTGCAACTCAGTAATTTTTTCCCGTATATAGAAGAAATTCTCTTTTGGGCTCATCTCTGTAATCAGCTTATTGTTTCCTATTTGTCTACTTTAATTGATCTAAATGCTAAAGAAAACAGTTTGGATTAGAATATGAAGTATATTTTCCTTCTCTTTAGCAAAAGTTTGGAAGAGTGCAGAAATTGTTTTCATACTTTTTTTCTTTCTTCCAACAAAATGTCAAACTGCATGAGTCGAATAAAAATCCATCAAGTCAGGCTGTTTGATTCTTATAAAACTAATCAGTCGCCTTCATGGTAGCTCCAATGGATAACTTATCTAATATTGATTCCATGATATCCAACCTTCAGTGATGTGCAGGTTAAAAGATCTCAGTGTTCGTGATCTGATCTAGCTAGCAAATGTAAATATATGAACCTTTTCTTTTTCTTCTTGAACTAGAACATGAACATCTACAGTGAGAAATGAAACATGAATGCTATGTACTATAATAAAACAGTAAAATCACTGAACATTGAGAGGGTAAGGGGGAAAAACAGTTTTACAATTACTCACAAGGCTGTTTGAGAAATCATCACGCAGAATCTGTAAAAAACTTTTTCTCGTGTCCTCCAGGCATTCCCAGTAGAGGTACTCCTCTAACATTCTACAGTTTGCACATCCTGTCGCCATGTTTCTCCAGGAATCAAGATGAGGGCTGCAGCTGCAACTATCTTCACCAGCTACGAAGAAAATGCAGTGAGCAATGCTGTTCACCTCACTTCTTCACATTTCTTAGTTCTTGTTTCTCTAATAAACTAGGCTGTTGATGCTTTGACAGGGAAACACTGATCGGAAATAGTCATGGTCCTTGATGTCATGATCTGGTTTCGCTATCTCAGGAAAGGGATTTCAAATTCTCACCAACTCTACTGCATAAAGCTATTTATTCAACGTCACGTTGCAGAAATCAGAAACGGAGCTGAGTTATCGGCCTGCATGTTCTGCTCCTACCAAACCTCCTTCCTTCCTGTGAAATAAAGGAATCCCTCTTTTGTGATTCGCTGACAACACAGTGAAATTTGGTTAATTGTCTATACTCTGTTAATTGCTTTGGTTTATAGCAATGATTAATCTTCAAATTTTAACTCTTTAAGTGTATTGGTTAATAGCTCTAATTTGCAATCTCTGTGAAAACCATGCAAGAAGGTGTGCGACATCTGAGGCCTTCATTTATCTCATTTTAAGTTTAAATTTTTTTACAAATAGTATAATAATAAAATATTTGAATGCCTATACTTGATTAATCTTATTTTTATTCATTTAATAGTAAAACATATAAATTAGATAAAAACAATATTATAATTTATTAAATTTATTAGGCCGCAGAGTAAAGACAGTCATCTATTAGGTGGAAGCGTATTTCTCAGCAATCTCCAAGATGATCTGGCTCAGCTCCTCCCGCGACGACAGCATCGGCATGTGGTCAGCCTCCTCCATCACCTTCACCTCCTCCACCGGGAAATTCTCGATCATCCACCGCTGGGAGAATTCCGGCAGCGCCTCGTCCTTCCCGCACACGACGAACACCTTCGCCACCGAGCCGTACCCTGACTCGGAGAGCGGCGGCGCCGACGACAAATCCTTCACGAACAGGGAAGAAGGCCTCGCCAGAGCCACGGCCAGAGTCGAGTCCTCCATCAAAATCCGATCTTGTTAGGAATATTTATGCATTCACGCTAACGATTTAGAATCTCTAAGCAAGCAGAGACTGACCTCCGGAGAACAACGGCTGTAAAGGACGGACATGAACTTGGGGCCGAATAGCAGCGACAGAGGACCCTTTTCCTCGTCCCCAAATCGCGTGTCCAACCAAAATGGCATGGTTGGATCATCCAGTTTAAGCTTCACAGGATCAGAGCAGAATTTAATCAACCGTATGGAGTAAAGCAGAGTGCGATGTGCGCGTAAAGGCGTCACCTTGCAGTAGACGTAAGAGGGGGGATGAAGAGTGTCCGGCAGAAGGGCTGTGACGAAGACGCCGGCGGCGACCTTGTCTGGGAATTTGTCCGTGGCGAGGGCGACGTTGAGGCCCCCGAGGCTGTGGCCGACGAGGAGGACGCGCTCGCGCGTAGGGAGCGAGGCGAGGAGGTCGACCAGAGGCTGGTTGTAGTCGGCGAAGCTGCTGAGGTCGGCGAAGCGGCGCTCGTCGACTCCGGAGGCGGCGAGGTCCAGCGCGGTAACGCGGTGCCCCGCAGAGCGGAGGCGGGTGGTGACCCTGTGCCACGACCAGGCGCCGTGGCAAGCGCCGTGAACCAGGACGATGTGGCGGCTGCTGCGGTCGGAGGCGGCGTCGGCCATTTCTGCAGCTTGAATTGCTTTTGGTTGCCATGGCTCGCTGAGCAATGATATGCATAAAAATATCCAAAATATCCAATGATAGACACATAAAGTTATGGTCCACTATTTTATTTTTGGTGGCTCGCTGCTAGTGACTGATTTATAGAAAAATAATTATTAAATGACATTAATGCCTTTGGAGAAAAAACGATAATTTATCTATACGTGGAATATAAAAATTATCTAACATATTCATTGATCCTGTCCGAAAGTCGAGGCGATAGATACTAGGGATATGACGCTCTTGCTGATCGATTGTAGATTCTGATCGAACCTGTAATTAAAACTTTGTCAGTACCGAGCTAGCGAAGGGGGCCCGCCGTTAGCCCTCCGACGCTTGAGTTAGTAAACGGCGATGAATGTGGAAGCAGCGGAGCAATAGTGAACAGTAGCAATAACTATCGCGTATATCTTCGCTAAAACTTGAACTATCCTTTATATAGAACTCCTGTTTAATTTATGTTAAATTAAAATTTAGTTTTATATTCAATAACTGACATTCTTTAGATAAACTTCTAAACTATAGTGAGTCATCTAGATATCATTAGAGTAACCATGTCTTCAAAATTTTTTAAAGTCTTATCCACTGAACTTAATGTAAAACTTTAGTTTAACCAAGTAGCATTAGTAAGGGTAGCTTCAATTAGTTCTACTAAGTCAAATACATCAGGTCAAAGTCATATCTTCCTAGACATACATAAAGAGAGTTTCCTTAACCTGATAATCTACTATCATTCAAAATTTCTCTTGTGTTATTTGTTAAGTTAAACTTTTGTCCCTAATTAAGCTAGTCATAATTACTCAGCAGGGTAAACTATTATTTTAGAGGTGACAACTAATTTGATATCTTCCCTAAATTATCAAGCTTCATTTTAAATTTTTAATTTTAAATTAATTAAGTGGATTAATTTGTCCTTTAAATTTTCTTTTAATTTTAAATTTATTAAATTGTTTGAATTATCTTGGTTTAAAAGATTATGTTTAATATTAGGTTTTTATTAATTATTAATTTTTAATTATTTAAATTATCAGGGTTTAAATATACATCTTTAACTTTTTATTCATTATTAATTTTGATTTTGTTAGATTTTATTTTGATTTTATTAGCGTGTTTAATTTTATCCTCATATATATTTTTTTATTTTTAAATTTATATTATTAGTTAAATTTATTAGAATAGTTTTATCCATAGATTTATTCTTAAAATTTAAAATTTTATTTATTAAATTATTTTTATTTTGTATAGAAATTTTTAGATTGACATTATCTAGATTATCAAATATTTTATTAAGGTATTTATTACTTTTATCTAAATTTATTTCATTATTTTTAAGTTTTAAATTCGAATTTATCTTAATATTTGAATTGATTTGATTTTTGTTCTTTTTATCAAGTCAAGGTTGATACCGATTTTGTCAGAGTCTTGATCGACTTGATTAAAATCTAGATTCTTTTGTAGTTCTAAATTTTTAATTAAATTTGAATCATACAAATCTAGATTATCATGCACGGGATAATTTCATGTTTATATAAATTATCATGCAAATTATTTAAACTACTACTAACAGTGGTATTTTAATAAATTATATTAACCTTAAGCGCACCCCTTAATTCAATAGGCTTCTCCATTGGATTTGACTCGAATCTGGATTCACTTTTGACTTGCTCCTTTATCTTCAATGGCTCCTCATAAAGTTTGGTTAGACGAGTCCAAAATTCACGGGCATCTTTGATCTTTCCTATTTCTCGATTGGATTTAACTCGAATCTGGATTCACATTTCACTTGCTCCTCTGGCTTCAATGACGCCTCATGAAGCTTGGGTCCAAAATTCATGAACATCTTTGACCTTTCCTATCCTGCATGTAATATTATTAGGTAATCAATCTGAAATTAATTTTATTATCTTTTGATTTACTTCCGTGTTATGAGAAGATCGCTTCAGCGTCATGCCACCAGTCGTTCATCAGGCTGATCCGCACCGGTCCGTCTCTGGTCTGTCATAATGGATTTTTGACAACCTGATATGCTTCACCACATGGGTATGCTCCACCACGAACAAAGCCTCTTCAAGTAGGATGAAAAGTGCATCTCCAGTGACCCTAAGGGTACCATGTAATAGTTACACCTTTTAAGCGATTAATTAGGTATTTATGTTCTATTTACTTAGGAAGATGAACTCAGAAAACTGAGAAAAGTTTTTCAGGCAGAAAACTTTCCACTGTTCATTTCATTAGAAAAGATAGATTTTTAATCTTTCCATGGTTTACCTATTATCAAATTAATCGACGGACGGATTTACAAATCTATCAATGGATGAATTTTTAGACTTTTTTTTTAATCTGTCCAAATCAGGCGGAAGTGAAATCCTGCTTTCAACCGAGAGCCATAGGCGTCGGCAGCATTGCTGTTGTAGATCATGACATCTTCGTCACCTTCTAGGGCGGAAACAGTGGACCTGGCCTATCAATCCTAGTAAACGGCGCCCCCTAGATCACCACCATTGTGGTTGGAACCCTCAATCGTGACTTCCTGACTTACGCCCATCTCAAGAACTACGCGAAGTACACTGACCTCCCTGCTCGGCTTCCTCAAGTTACCTCGCACAATTTTGAAGCTCATGAATAATGAGCAATCTCTTTGGCATTTGACAAGTTGTAGAGAAAGGCAAGAGAAGGTTGAGGAACCAATTCCACATGGCAAGGAAATTGTGTAATTTTAAAGTTTATTCATAACAATATAGATTATATATATATATTTTTGTTTGTTTATAGCTTTTAGGGTAATTTGGACTTTTTCCCTTTTTTATAGAGTTTAGAACTTTTTCCTTTTTTTATTGGGTTTAGAGTTTCTTAACTTAACTATATAAGACCATATACTCTGTATCAATTTTGAGATATAATAATATAATTAATTTTTTCTTTTAATTTCTATATGATCTTCCTCATGTAAAAGATCATTGCCTTAGGACACAATGATCTCCATGATTTATCTCTATGATTTTACCTTTTTATTGTAATCAAATAAAAAGTAATTTGTCCACCGACGTACTTTAGTTGATACTGAAGTAGTAGATTTGCATCATAAAATTAAGATTAAAATCTCCTAGGATTTTTTCCCCAGGCATAAGTTCCTTCCATGTAGAAAGCCTCTTAGTATCAGAATTTACTTCTCTTCCATAAGCCTCCTTGGGGCGGATAGTGGAGGAGTTGCCAGAGTGAGTGTTATCACTTTTGTTTTTTTGCATCACACAATAAGAAGCAATTTGCCTCTGATTTTGGTGTGATGATAAGAAACAGAGTGAATTTACCAAGTAATCAAGCTTCAATTTGTACGTAGGACACATCTACATTAAACCACTGATAAATTAGTGATGCCATGTCAGATGTTTTTGTACTTGCTAAATTTATCTGAGGGGACAGCATGTCTATTTTAAAATTAGTCCGA
>JBBMJZ010413113.1:13495328-13515249 GCA_037833815.1 Zingiber zerumbet
AAAGGGAGAGAATTAGAGGTTAAGTCTAGGGGAGGGTACATCTTGATTTTTACTCATTTTTTTAATTGCAAAAATTATACTAATTACCTTACTGTTATTTGTTTTAGTTTATTCTAACTTAGCTTGATTTGCTCACATCAAAAAATAGGAGATTATAAGTACCCGTGGTAGTTTTGATGTGATCAATCAAGTCAAGTTAGGTCCTGTTGTCTTTTGATGCCTTGTGTCTAAGTGTGCAAAAACTTAGGAGCACAGAAAGTTGAACCAAAGACGTAGTTAGCGAGAAGGACGACACATAATAGAGTCGACGGGTTTGGTGCGTCCGAGAAAGAGGCGCTGCGGAAGACTACGCTAGCGGAGGAGAAAAAAGCGCGCGGCGTTTTAAAGGGACGAGAACCCGGAGCAGAAGGTTGCTCGAGAAAGTCAGAAAATGGGTTCAGGTGAACCCTATTTCGGATGGCTGAAATCACCCAAACGAGCAGACCTAGAACAGAAGACCCGAACAAAAAGTCAATGTGGAGTGGACTGGAATCCGGGCGCCAGGACCTCTTTTGTCGAGCGGGGGCTCCTTGGTGAGATGCCCCTGGTCGAAGGCGGGCCGGGCGCCTGGAGTTGTTCCAGGCGACCAAATCAGATAAAATATATCTTCGCTCATTTTGCGTAGCCGTTGCGATATGGATGAAGTTTTATCTACACCCAAGCGCCTGGACCGCTCGACCAGTGGGCTATAAATAGAGCCCTGGTTTTCTCCTTCGGAACAAGACACTTAGTACTTCAATTCTAGTTCTGCCTTTAGTTTACGAGCTTAATTTCCGTGCACAAGGCTTCTTCGCCTCCAACATTTTGTTCGAGAAAGAGATATTTTCCTTAGAGTATGATTGCTAACCAAGTAAAAAACTCATTTGTCTCGTACTTATTTCATTTCATTCTTTATTCTTTAAAGTGTGTAATTGCAATAAAGCCCGATTGCTTGAGAAGGGTATTTTTGGCTTGTCTTATTGTGCAGGGCAACCCAAGGCTTCTTTAAAGTGCTGAGAATGCCAGTAGCAATACTAGATGTGTAACACTCATCGTCTTCATCTACCATTTAATCATTATTCACTCTCGAGGGAATTGTTTTGCTGGAAGTATTTACATCTTAACTAGCTTTTCCACCTGATATCATTTTGTTGCTTTACTCCTTTCCTCCTCAACTCCATTCCATTAACACTACAGAAGATACCTCATGAAAGCAACATCACCTACTAAGTGAAATGAAAGTTTTGTACATTGTGAGTGCTTCAATATGCCTAAGTAAATCACCTAGATTATGCAAATGAAGGAAGTTTTGAATAAACATAACCTGCAAGTAAATGAAAGTGTTCAAAAATAATGCAATCTTACCTAACTAATGATTCCGAGTCTTTATAATCAAACCATAGTTTAGGCTATAGCGTCAGATACTCCTACCTATTGGCTATTACACCATTTTTACACACCTTTTCCAATTTAGTCGGCACACTTTTAGTCGAATGAAGGTACGATACTATTAGTAATCTTTCCCAGATAAGAAGATACTTTATGGAACTAAACTCAGTCTTCAGAATAAGAAGCAAAATTATGAGTCTTCGCCTCCAATGAGCCCACGATGCAAAACAGAGAGAAAAATTATAAATGATAACCACATAACTAGCTAAGATCACCAATGATTCCCCTCAAGCAATTTTTGGAGTCATAAGAACAAAAAAATTGAAGTAATTCAAGTCATCGGCCAGAAAATATACAACTTTTACCGGCTTTTTTTCTATTAAAAAAATCTCCAGTAAAAAATAGTGAGTTGCGCAATTACATGGTTGGAAAAATGGGGAAAGCGAAGGTACCGATAGTAACAATGCGATCTCTAGTGCTCTTGGTTCTTTGAATGTTACAAACGCGACCCGCTCACTACCAGTGTCCCTGCCGCTGCCGTAACAAAAATAGGCATTTTTCACGACAAAACGAATACAAAAAAATTCAAGAAAGAGAGTTCCGAAGAGTGGTTCAATCGATAAGAGATTAAAATCAACCAAGCGAAAGGAAAATCAACAAAGATAGCGTTAACAAAACAAGAAACGCTTACCCACGGATCTCGATTTGTTCGATATCTCCTGAAAAAGAGAAAAAATCCCGGATCTCCCTTTCTCCAGCTAGATCCGAGATATTCCGAACTCGAACCGTTCTCGTCTAGAAGAAAATTGCCGGACCGCAAACGCACCATAATCGAGTCATTCATCAGAAAACAATCCAAAATAATAACCAAAATAGAACATCTTTTTGCTCTAATCTCTGGCCATTACCTCCATCTCCTGGTCAGAAATAGGGAGAGAAAAAGTACTTTTTCAGTGATCGCTGCGTCGTCTCTCCCGGAATCTTTTCAACTTGGGGCGTTGGAGGAAGAAAAAAACCGATGTAATATCAAGACCCTTCCGTGTTTAAAAAATATCGAGAAGACCACTAAGCCAATTAACCGATAAATATCTGAAAGGGCATGATCGTTGATAAGGACTAACAGTAGGGGTAAAGTTGGGATCAGATTACCAGTTGCATTTCGGCTGGCGGCGCCCCACTGGCTATTGCTTGTTGAACTAGAAAACATCTGATCCGTCGGATGGAGATCTGACGGTAGATATTGTGAACCAGTGGGTGCGAGATTTGATTTGCATGTGGGACGTTTAAATTTTTTATAATTTCCTAATTCCGTTGACAGCTCAATCACCTTCGCAGCCACCCGCTTCGCTTTAACGCTGGGTCTACGCTGATAGGGCCGGGGCCGCAAGAGGTCTACGTGGCCCACGCTAATATTTGAACGATAATACGTATTAATTGTCACCCTAGATTAAATTAAATAGTTTAATTTAATATCATTCTGAATATAATTATTTACTAATTTAATTAAGAATATAGTCACTTTAATAGTTAATTTAAATGAAGTCTAAAATTATATTATATTAATTTTTTATTTTTTATATTAAATAATTGTAATACTTATTAATATTTTTTAAAAATTTTTAATATAGAAATATAAATTCTTTTTAGTCTCACATGTAGAATTAATAATATTATGAACGGAAATTTTTTTATAAATATCTTGCACCGAGGGTTTTAAATATAATATTTATTATTATTATTAGTTTAATATATGATATAAAAAATTAAATTAATTTTTTATGAGATAAAGTATGTTATGATAGCTTGAGCTGGTGTACCACGATTGCCAGAATTATTATTTTCAATAAATAAAGCATCACAATATAGTTCCGCACAACAAATTACAGTGAGGTACTTGCGAATGAACACCTGTAAAAAAGCTTAAACGAATACTTTAGTGGGGGCCGCGCAGGCGCGTACCCCCTCGTTAACAAATTATGACGTCCACTCTCCCGCTTGGGGAGATGGTAAACCAACGCTCATCCGGAGTGCAATGGACGCCGATGATTTAGGCCACGAACCTTCTTGAACGCCCGTCGACCCCGTCCAGGTAAGTATGATTTGACGTCGTACATGGTCTCCTTCTTAACGACTTCGCCCTGCTGTGTCTCTTCGCTATTTCTCGATGTGGGACTAAGAGGCTAAATGCGATCTCCAACCGTCCACCAAGCGGATCGCTATCTCAAATGCTAACGAAAACCCTCCCTCCTCCTTTATGTCGGAGAAACCGAAGCCCAGCGACATGGATCGATCTTTTTCCTCTCGGGTTCCTATCCCTCGACCTTGTGCAAGAAGGCGGCTCTGCGTTGTAGCTTCGCCTTTGGCTGCTTTTGATCTGAATAACATCCGTTACGCATTCATAGCGGCCGTTACAATGTCCTGACATGGCGCTCCGATTTCTTCTTTGTCTATATCTGCCATCCCCGTGGTTCTTATTTGCCAGAAGAAGAACGCCACAGGCAATTGCATATATCGCGCACCGGCGTCAGATCTTTCTTTCCCATCCACAAGAATCTCGGAGTCTAGAATCGTCTTCGACAAGGTCTTCTCGTCGCTTCAGATTCAAGCTCACTGTCTCAAGCATCGCCACCCTGTTCGTCAGCGACATAATTCCAATCTGATGGCTCCAGAGGTGCGCAATCTTCTCCAAAACCGGAAACCCTAAAAATGAAATCGCCTGGATATCCTTGATCCCTTGCATTTTGTCATCCTAAGAGTTAGCTAGTTTTGCAAATTGTTATTGTTTGTTGTTGTTTGTGGCTACTGGCTAGGCTTGGCTGATTGATGGAAGCGATGAGGACCAGAGGCTTCCTCACCACAGGAATCCCAAAGAGTTTGTCCCCATGAGCAAGCTGCAAGGTACCAAATTCGAGTAGGTCTTTACATAGAACAGTAGGGTTCGCTTGTTTCTCTTACCAGTTTTGCAAGCTTAATTTTCTATTCGTGCATCACCTATCTTGCTTATGGTGTTTGAGCATTTCGATAGCCTTTTTGGATTCTTGCAGTTTATTTCGAAATTGAATTATATCGATGATATCTGGGGAAGTTTGCATCTTAATTCTCATTCTACACATACTTATCAAGAATTGAGCAGTTTATTCGATTGAATTGAATGGAGACCCGAGGGTTTTATCTAAGAGCATCCACAGAGCTCCCACTGTGACGTGGATGCTCGGGGAGGGAGCTCCTTCGGCGGTCGACGGAGCCGCTTCTTCCATTTTTTTTTATTAAAATGATTTTATTTTTTTAATATTTGTAAGAAAAGAAATACAAGGTAAGCCTTTGCCCAACGGCTAACAAATTAGCTGTGTTTCATAATAAAATTTTAATTTTTTTATTTAAAAAAATCTATAAATACATCTTCAATCCCTCATTTTTTTCATTCATCCTATCATTCTCTTCACTCTCTACTTCTTCTTTTTTCCTTTCATTCTCTATTTGTATTCGAAATGGATAAAAATTTCAATACTTTTTTTATAAATCAGTTGAATTATTCAAATGTAGAAGAAAATACATCTTCTCAAAATACTCATATGTCTCCAAATGTCCAATATACTCATTTTTACTCACACACAATACCCTCCAAAATTTCAAAATATTTCATATGCTCCACAATATCCTCTAAATTTTCCAAATTCCTTCTCAAAATTTTTCGATGAATCCAAGTAACGCTACCCTAGCTCCATTTGGTATCTATCCACCCCAAGATTGGTCAGCCATGGGTTGTCAATTTTGGATACTTTCTCTGCCTTGCATATTTTCTCCTTCTCAACCATCAGTCACGCTTTTGAATGGATCAAGAAGGGCATCTATCAGTGACAAAAAATCTCTAACACCATCATCTATTCCAGTAACTCAGTGACCATCACAATCATCACCAAAAGAGCATGAAGTTGAACCAGAGAAAGATGATTTGAAACGAAGATTTTAGTCTCTCGATGAAAACGTGGTCCTTGCAAAGTCATGGGCAACTATTAGCACTGACGCAGTCATTGGTAATGACTAGAAGGATCAAACTTTTTGGAAATGTATAGCTGATTACTACTACAAATATCGACCCACTAGAACTTTGATGAGAAGCTATTAATAGCTAAAATCACATTACTATAAGTTTGTGTCGATGGTAAATTAATTTTCTACAACTTATAATAATTTTTATACTCATTATCAAAGTAGTTGGAGTGACGAGAATATGTTGGAGAACCCACCAACAATAACAAGAATTTCAAGTATATGCATGTGCGAGGGTTCTAGTATGAGAAATATGCTCCACAATCAGTTGTTCATTACTTTAGCAAGAAGGCAAGGACATCCGAATCGAAGGGAAAACTTCAACATCAAATCTAGATACGAGTGTTGATGTGCGCATTCGTTTGATAGGGTAAAAGGCAGCGAAGAAGAAGAGCAAATCCAAATTTAGAGAGGACGACACAATGGAACAAAGCATCGATAAAGAATGACAAGATATTAAAGAATATCAAATATAAAAAATAGCTTTGCGGAAAGCTGAGATCTTTCATAAGGATTATGAAATTCTTATGAAGGATACTAGTGAGGTGACACCAGGACAACTTCATATATATAAGAAAATGGTTGAAAAAAATTAAAGAGAGAGGTGGCCTGGTGTAGATGTGTTTAAATTTATTTTTATTTATTATTATAATTTATGTCCTTTTATAATAAATTTTATGTACAGTAATATTTATGTAATTTTTTAATTTATTAATGTTATTCCATGTTAGTAATTTATGAATTTAAATTTTATAACAATTTAATTATATATAAGGTAAAATATGAAGGAGAGATAAGAAATATATATAATGAATAAGTGTAGGACCCATGAAGGAGTTGCTGAAATGTTTTTTTTTATAGTGGAGAGATATATAGGGTTTTTTTTTATTTTTGACGTAGCGCAGATGTAGCAACGAAGAAACTCTCCAAGAGTATCCACAGATGTGGATGCCCTAAATGGTCCATGAGTTAATGCACTATTGTGTCACTTTATGTTTTTAACATATTCCCTGGTTGCAAAATATGACCCTCAAACAAATTGTAGATCCGACAATAAATGAAGTCTAATTAATTATTGTTGGTATTTCATCTACTTATTTCATGTTATCTTTAATTGTTTATCCAATGCATGTCCACTAAATCTTCTTTTTTTTTTAAAAAAAAAACTATAAGTTAAACTTATTTTTTTATTACTTTGGTGTTAGCCAAAAATATTAAAATGTAATGAATGTTTTAGTGATTTCATAATAAATTAATAATTTTTTATATTGTTAAAAATTAAGATATTTAGCTAAGGGCATCCGCATTGGTAGGTTTTATACCTTATCAAAAAGCGTGAGGTCCATGTGTCACATACATATTATGTTAATATATTCATTCTCTCACATTCATTTTAACATTAACCCTCATTATTGTGGGTCCACATGTCACATACATATTATATTTATATATTCATTCTCTTACATTCATTTTAATATTAATACTCATTATTTGTGGATCCTCTGTCCACTCATTCATCTTTATTTTTATTTTACATTAAATAAATATAATTTCAATTTTATTTACACAATTTAAATGATTATTATTTAAAATAATAATAATAATAATAATAATAATAATAATAATAATAATAATAATAATTTTAAATATATTTATTACGTAAAATAACTTTTTCCTTATTTTATGAGTGTCATTTATTTAAAATTAAAATATTATTATAAATTTCAAATAAGGAGTACGATATATAAAAAAATCACACTTGCATAAAATTAAAAATTAAACTTAAAGAGAAGTTATAAAATATTAATTCAAGGAATGTTGTTGTATTGTGACCAAATATGTTCAACTAACTTGGCACGAAGTTGGTGATGCACACGACTGTCACGTAGTTTAAAATTTGTTTGAAGATAACTATGAAATCCTCAGTTTGAGCCTTGGATGCATGCTAACATAATATGTTTTAACTTTTTTGTATACCAATAACTCATCAAGTTTGACAATTGCTCATCAAGTTTGAAACACCCCAAATGCTCGTTCAACATCTTTTCTTGCAGCCTTTTGTCTTTCCTTAAACAACCTCCTCTAGGGATCTTCCGAACAAGGAAAAGTCTTCATGAAAGTAGTACATTCCGGATATATTCCATCTTTTAGATAATACCCCTTCTTATATTGAATCTCGTTGACCGTGAAATTAATCTCCAGGGCATTTCCTTGCAAAGACGTTATTGAATATGGAAGATTCGTACAACACATTAATATTATTACATAAACCTGCGACATCAAAGAATGCATGTTATATCCACAAGTCTTGAGATGCGACCGCTTCAAGCACGATTGTTGATGATCCATGACCTCTTTTAAACTGGTCTTTCTAAGCAACTGGACAATTTTTCCATTCTCAATGCATGCAATCAAGGTTGGCCAACATTTAAGGAAGTTGTGCCTCTCATCATGCATTTGAAGAAAATGTTGAATATCATCAGCATTCGGCCTTCTCAAGTGTTGATCACCAAATATTTCAATCACATAACCGCAAAACTTGAAAAGACACTTGATGGTGGTTGATTCACCCATGTGTAGATACTCGTCAAGATGATCGGTTGGGACTCCATAAGCCAATTAGTGAATCACAGCCGTACATTTTTGTAGTGGTGACAAGCCTTTTCTTCTCGCAGCATTGTCCCTTTGCTGAAAATACGAGAAACGACTCTCAAGTGCATTCACTATGCGAGAAAATAAATCTCTTCGCATGCGAAATCATCTTCGAAATATTTGATCTGGATACACTAGGTTTGTGGAGCAATAATCATCGAAGAGCCTTGCATGCCCGACTTCATGATTTCTTTGGATGAACCTTCTTCTTCACCGCATCTCGTTATTACTTTGATATGCTTCAACTATTTACCCGCTTTGTTGAATTATCAATGACATTAACTCATTCCCTGGATCATAACATTCGTCAACAACTTCAATTTAGACTTTGTTTTCACTTGTCGAATCAGAGCTGGTGCTACTTGAATATTGAGATATTTTGGAGGAAACAAATTCAAATCTGTGTTTGCCCAATGGTATGTTCTTAGAATGAATAATTGTAGATCATAAGGTGTCTATTTATTTATTTTTTCTTGTCAACGGTTATATTACAACGACTATATTACAATGACTATATTGCAACGACTACTTTGCAACAACTATATTAATTGACCAGGAATTGTACATTAATTGAAAAAGTACAATACTAGAAAATTACATTAATTAAAAAGTACAATAATCAAAAATTTATTAATTGAAAAGTACAATAATTAAAAATTAAAATAAATAAAAATTACATATTTCATCTCCCCAAATCTCTTGACATAGATGTTTGTGGATGATACGTTACTCCTCTGTCATTTGTGAAGTGTCCTTTGAAAGGATTGTGTATTCTTCTAGTTAAACTTTGGCTAAAGCAGCTTTTGCTTGTTGGGACCTTTATGTCCGGCTAAAAGGGTGAATAGCCGATCACCCACTTTGATCGCTTCCTACACTTGTTAGTGCACAGTGGAATACAAAAACAAACTAACAAGATAAAAGCTAATCTATAAGCAATAAAGACAAAGAGACAACAAACCAAACGACACGTTCGTTTACGTGGTGCGGAAATAACTTGCTTTTACTCCACGGCGTGTCCGTAAGGTGGACAAAACCTCAATCCATCGGTAGATCAATCCCCGACAAACTTCGGCTAGCAGAACCTCCTTATCGGTGGAGAAACATTATCACAACTCTTGACCACAAGCACTTGGATCACAAGGAGAGCTTTGGAGACTCTAATAGGGATTAACCACCTCTATTGTCGTCACCTCAGCCAGCCACCCCGAACTCTATTAAATAGAGCTCGAGAAGAAAACACCAAAATATTTTCCCGCCACCAGTCGACTAGTAAAGTCACCAGTCGACTGACTTCTATGAAAAAAATCGACAGTTACACCTCAATGGCTCGATACCAGTCAACTGTCATACTTACTAGTTGACTGGTCTTCATGCGCTAAGCTAACAGAAGCATTCTGTTCACTGCTAGTCGACTGGTAACTTTAGCAGTCGACTTGTAACTTTGTAACTATAAATTTTGCATCATTTTAAGTTGTTAGTTTTCAACTACCAATTGACTGAGACATATACTAGTCGACTGGTAAACCCTAACTTAGAATTTTACCCCTGAGTACAATCATTCATGCACTCGTCTTTGCCCGCACAACTCTCGACCTTACATTCAAGCCTACTCCTTCAACCTTACATCCCTCAGATGTCTTCCCATCCTTCACGCATTGCCTTCAGGAGCTTCTATTGGCCTTGTCCTTATTGTCGGATTTTCCCATGACCTTGCCTTCTAGCCTCCTCCATCAGCCTTGTGTCTTTTGGATGCTTCCTTCGGCCTCAATCTTTATCCTTGGCCAAATCATTGGACTTACACTGCCAAGACTCAAGCTTGGACTTACACCGCCAAGACTCCACTTGGACTTTCCTTGTTGTACCTGCATCCTGCATACTCACAACGCATATCAAATATAAAAATAAATCTAACTTAAACTTTTACCCCAAACATCAAAACCTAGGGTCACACCGATTGCTCCAACATTGCTTTCATCTCCTCAACTCTGAGTTCATTTCAATTTCAGCCATTTTTATGCTTGTATACTCAATAAACTTTGCAAATTTATTGTCATACCTTTAATGTCCGATTTCATTTTGTCTTTTCCCTTTCTTTTTGCTGTCTTCTAACCCATTGGACGAGTTTCTTTTTCGTTTAGGTCTGCATGTAGACTCGCATCTTGGTAAGATGAGGTGTTGTTTCCTCCCGACTCTAAGATCCTTCCCTTCTTCGTGCCAAGAAGGTGATCAACGGACTGTGGAGCAAACATTGGACGGTCTCTTACGATTCTCCATACATACTCAGATTAAATGCAATGTCGTTATTTTCCTCGTGATATTTTTCATATGCAAGCCGACCACCATGATACGCACTATAAATATTGTTCTAAATTGTGTTGAAGTGGTATATCTTTTATTGAATGGTGCTAGTGTGATCGACACTTGCAATTCTGTTGGGTGTACCTGGAGGACGATTTTCATTATAGTAGCTTGTAACACGTCCTAGAAAGCATCCACCTTTTGATCAATGCTGATGATTGGATCATCGCTGTTAGTGATAAACGATCTCGCTAAAACCTCATCTTCAACCTTACTATATGTTAATCACTTTCTTCTATCCGCAGCGTCAGAATCCACTTTCTCCATATTTGTGAGTTCAATTAGGGATTCATAGTCAGACAGTTGAGTCTCCGAAACAAAAGTCAGAGTAAATGTTTCATTTTCCGTCAGAGATGTAAAAGGCATACCGATTGCACGTGAATTGGATGGATAATTTGGTGGATATCGACCATATGGGTTATTTGGTGGATATAGATTGTGTGGATAATTTGGTGGATATGGAAAATATGGATAATTTAGTGGAATTTTTAAATTTTGGGAAAGAGCATTTTCTAAAAAATTCTTGGTTATTTTCATCCATTTTAGAACAAAATAGTAGGGAGAAGATTTTTAGAGGGATTTAGTTGTTTGTATGATTAAAATAAGTTATGTGAAATGATGAGTATTGATAGATAAAAATTTGATTTGTTTAAAAATTAAAATAGTCGTTAACTAGCCGTTGTATGGAGTTATGTGGATTTACTAGCCGTTTAATTTTTTTATTTTAACCTCATCAAAAATATACCACTAATTCAATTTTATTCGTTGGTTTTTAATTTTAAAATCTTTACTTTTTATTTTTTTAATTTTTAATTGAACATGTTTAACTATTTGAACTAGTTCAATTATACATTGGATTTAACACCACCTCATATTGGTTTAAACACCAATTGAGTGTTATAACACCTAGTATCTTCTATCAATATGGAAGCCCTTTGACTAGATTTAAGGTTATATCATGCGATGAATTTATAGATTTTTTATTTTTTGGTCTATATAGAATACAATCTCTTCTCTTGAGATAAAAGTCAGTGGCAAAATTTTATAATTGGATTGTCCGGGAATTGGCAAAAGAATACTTATTCTATAAATTTTGTGCTTTTGTATTTATATATTTATTTTAAAAAATATTTTATATACATAATGCTTATTTTGCAAACTGCCAAACCATCGCCTACTTATGTTGATAATATATGTTGTTTGAGGAAAGTGGTCAATAAATAAATGTATTCCTCTAATTCATGTGTTTAATTTGTTATTTTCACTATCTTTTCATGAATCAACCATGCAGAAATTGGGGTTCTCTACTGGTACTTGGATCCCAAAAACTATGAGAGCAATGAAGAACTGAAGAAAATCAGGGAAGACAGAGGATACAGCTACATGGTTTGCACTTTTCTATCTTATTACACTGGCATGGGAATCCAAGTCACTCTATTCTAGTTCTATCACATTTCCTTATGCTGGGGCACACGATATGAAATCAAGAATGCATTTTTTTTCTTTAACTGTACTCATCTAGTCTATGCATTTTGTTTGATCCAACTTCCTGGCATTGCAGGACCTTCTTGAGTTATCTCCTGGGAAAGTTGAGAACTATGAAGAGAAAATAAAGAATTTTTACAGAGAACACATCCATGCAGATGAAGAGATCCGTTACTGTTTGGAAGGCAGTGGCTATTTTGATGTTCGTGACAAAGACGATATGTGGATACGAATTTGGATCAAAGAGGGCGATATGATCGTCTTGCCTGCTGGCATCTATCATCGCTTCACCCTGGACACATCAAACTATGTTAAGGTACCTAAAACATGCATAGTTCAGCAATATTTATTGAAATTGGTTCATCTTCTTCCTCCATTAACCGTTATAAGCACGCATAGTGCAATCTTGATCTAGTAGAAAAACACATTGGTTTTATTTTACCAAATACAATACATTCCACAGCGTGAAGAAATCGCCTTGTGTTTGTTTTAGAAGACAGTTGTTGTAGATACTAAGAGGAAGCCATTGATTTTATGCTGGATTGCTACATGCTTGCAGCTGATGAGGTTGTTCATTGGAGAACCTGTTTGGACTGCTTACAATCGCCCGCAAGAGGAACATCCTGCAAGACAAGGCTACGTCGAGTCTCTGATGACAAAAGGTTCAGGAGTTGCTGTGGCAGCCCACTGAAACACAGGTTACCATACCAAACACATTACATATGGATCTTCAAGTATCTAATACTGTGGAATGTTCCCATAAACTCAGTTTCTTCTGATATTTACTCTTGCTATAAACGCATGTAGTGAAGAAAGTATTGATATTGAATAGCATCATACTATTCCGACAATACAATCTGGCAGATTAGAGATTCAATTGTGTTGAGTTAGCAGCTTATAATGTATAACTGTTCTGTTTAGCGTATTGTTAACATAATACGTCAAAAAATATGGCAACAAAGTGAAGATTCATATTTCAGTGTTAATTGAGAAGCAAAACCAAATATACAGAGGCGAAGCAACCAAAGTCTATCTAAAAGGAAACAAGAACAGCATCTGAAATGTCTGAGCTATAAGATTTAAATGAGACACACTAAGTGAAGCCGTAGAGCCGTTTCGCAGAGTCAAGAGTGTTTGCAAGAAGCATGGCAACCGTCACCGGTCCTACGCCGCCAGGAACCGGTGTTATTGCCGAGGCCAACTGCAATGCTTCCTCATAGCACACATCACCTTGAAGGTAGTAACCCTGCTCCGAATTAGGATCCTGAAAGTTAAGAGTTTAGTTTCTACACTGGAATTGAACTGGTTCAGTATGTCACTAAAGCTTGCTTCATCTCTTACAGTCCAAAATAGGCTTTGCAACATCTCTGACTAGAACTTACCTCAACTGGATTTGTCCCCACATCGATGACGACTGACCCTCTCTTCAACCAATGTCCGCGCACAAGGTTGGGAACTCCTGCAGCCGATATCACAATATCAGCTTCACGAGTCACGCCCTGTGGATTGTTTGTGAAAGCATGAAGAACACTGACTGTGGCATGGTGTCTCTGTAATGAGAATCCCCTGGGTGGTTTATTCAACTGGCCAAGACACTGGAAATATCTAGGACACTCAGATGTTATACCTGCAACAGCAAGGAAGTAGGCAATCCTACTACATTGCTCCTTCCAATTACTGCCACATGTTTGCCCTTCAGCTCGACGCCGAGCCGGAGCAGCAACTCGACACAAGCTTTCGCGGCACAGGGGATGAACAGAGGCTCCCTGCCACTTAAAGCGAGGTTCCCCATGTTCAGTGGATGGAAGCCATCCACATCCTTTTCCAGACTTACAGCACCCAAAATTCTTTCTTCGTCCAAGTGCTGCAACCAATTCGAAGGCAACTAAATTTCTAAGCTCTCAAGTATTGAACTTGTCTATCGGAATTACCTTTGGCAAAGGTAGCTGCACGAGGACGCCGTGGACCGATGGATCTCGATTGAAGTCGGATACGACGTCGAGTACATCTTCCTCCCCACAATCTTCAGGAAACTCTGCCATCAAAGATCTCATTCCGACCTCCTCGCAAGCCTTCGTTTTATTGCGAACGTAGGCTTGGGAATCCCTTCTTTGGCCCACAAGCACCACGGCTAATCCGGGAACTTTGTTGATCATCGCCTTCATTCGGAGCACTTCTTGGGAAAGGCCTAGCCTGATTTCTTCCGCAATGGACCTTCCATCGATGATCACTGGTGTCGGCTCTTCATCAACTATCAAAGTTTTGATCACAAAGAGACACAAAAGAAGATTGCAATCAGAAATAGCGGCCGTGATTTTTCCCAAAATCCTATGATGGCAAGATGTTCGCGATTATTCCTCAGCGAATCTAGACGGGATGCAGGTTTACCGCAACTGGATTGAGGTTCCGGTGGAGGAAGGAGGGGAGAGGCGGCGCTGGGAGTGGCCCAGATTTCCGGGAGGTCGCGGCCGAGGATGGAGTTGCCAAGCCTCTGCTCGGCCGGATCACTGCTTTGGCAGTGGTGGAGGTGGAAGTCGAGGCATTTGGACGCTACGCAAGGTCGGAGAGCGGTTTCCGCCGCCGAGAATGCTTTCTTCAGCGTCGCCGCCAGCGCTGCTCTCATCTCTTGTCCCAGTCCGCTGCGCGCCGCATGAACTGCCGAGTCGTGCGCTTAGGAGCGGGGGAAGGGTGGGCGAGATGGGAGACGACTTTGAGGCCCGATTTATTGGGTTAATAACCAAAGGATGCGCCGGCCATTTCTTGAACCACGTTCCTCGTTCGTGTGCTCAAAATAAATCGGCCTACAATTAAAAAAAAAAACGATGCTTCTTTATTTTTTTAATCATCAGCGCTTTCATTTTGATTTTGATTTTTTTTTTAAATTTATCAAAAAGTGGTCCTCCAATATCCGTATTACTATCACTTACGTATATTTCTTTCTAAATCTTAATTAGAAATGAGTTATAGGAATTGTAGTTAAGCAATTACTATTTCGTAGATGCGCTGCCACATAGTTTAACAGTTATGGTTTCATAACTACTATATAATTATAGCATTTGTGTCTAAATCTTGAATTAGACACGTGTTGGTTTCATAAATGTTATTGATTCTGTCCGAAAGTTGAGGCGGTGGATGCTGGAGACGTTGCGCTCTTGTTGACTGTGTGTAGATTTCGGATGACGTGATCCTGCAACCATAAAATGTCAGTGCCGAGCTAGGGAGGGGTTCCTTGGCGTTGGCCCTCCGACGCTCAAGTCAGTCACCGGCGATGTGAAAGCAGCAAAGTAGTAAAAGCAGCAGTGTAACAGTAGCTACAGTAGAATATGCATACCTCCGTTGAAGTTGAAGTCCTTTATATAGGGCTTCGGGGAGTGCACGCCCGCTTCTCGAGGTGTGCACGCTTCTCAAAGTTTTCCCTGAAAAGACATGCCAGGAAAGTGTCCCTGACAGCATACCTTAATAACTCGAGCATATCTCTGACAAGACAGTGGAAGCTTCCATCGTACGATTCTGCCTGACCATACCGTCAATCATGCCGTTTGTCGGTGGCACGGGTCCCCAAGAGGATAACGGTCGATCCTTCTTTTGTCTGCTAGTAGGCCGAGCGGAAGGGTCGCTCGACCAGCCTTTGTCCATGCAGTTGTTGTTCTGTCTTTGGGCCGAGCGGGATGGCCGCTTGGCCAAATTTCCACTATCCGGGTTCCGCTTTGTTGCCGAGTGGAACCCATGTTCGAATATCGTCTGCTTGGTCGTCTCCGCTTTGCCGGTTCCGCAACCTGATGTAAGTCCGAGCGGGATGGTCGCTCGGCGCATGCTTTGCTGCTCGCCGCATGCTTTGCCGATACTTAGTTTCTGAGCGTCGAAAGCTCAGTGCGCTACCGAGCTGTGACATATGCTCCTTATTCCAATCGGGCAAGTGGGTTGTCTGCTCAGACGATGACCAGAGATGTTTGACCGCCCTGACTTTGACCCCAGCGTGGCAATGTCCCTCGGCGGGGTGGGCCCCGTCGTATCATCGGATCACGTGCCTCCCCCTCAAGTCTAGTCGAAGGAGGCTGCAAGTCTGATTGACTGGACAATTAAAGTCTGGAGATCGGTTGGCCGATCGACCATGATACTGGTCAGACTTTGCCCAGTCTGGCGAAGAGTGTTGGTTAGCCATGGGACTGCACCTAGGGGCCGCCCGGCGCTTCAAGTGTTTATACTTGCGCTTTCTTCTTTAGCATATTCGGATGAGCGCGGTCAATGTTGACGTCATTCAGATCTCGTCGGAATTCGTACAAATCACCCCCATTAAAGCTGAGCGCGCGCCCACGTGGGGTAATGTCGCCCATTAAATGCGAACCAGTGGGGGAGAGCCACGTGTCATCGCCGTAGCCACCATAGCCACCGCATGCACGAAACGACAGGCTCTGACGGGATGCCTGGCGGTTTGAATTCCACGGCGGGATATGTGCCTTGGGTCTTACGCCCTAGATCCGACGGCGCTGCTTGGCCGAGCCGAGGGTTTATAACCCTGCGGAACCCCCTTCACCCTCTCCTTTGTGTTCTGCTCGAGTGTTGTCGGTGATTCTTGTGCGATCAGTGCTCCGACAACCTCTCGTCTTCTTCCATGACCACTGTTCCTCCAGTCTTTTGCAATTCTGTTGGGGTCCCGTGCCTTTCCAGTGTTCATTGTGTTTTCCATCCACCTTTCTCTCCATCGAATTTCCAGCTATAGTGTCCCGGCGATGGCTAGCTCTTCACAGCCGCCGTACCCCACTCTCGGACTCTGGTATACCACCATGGAGATCAGGTTTGATGCGGGCGACACAGAGAGCCTTAAGAATGCCTTCGACCTTCCCTCTAACCATGAGGTAATTTTGGCCTCTTCGTCCGATGGACCAAACGATCCGCCGACCGACACTATATGTCTGTTCAGAGACCAATTTGTAGCCGGTCTTCGCTTCCCCTATCCACCCTTTCATAATTGAAGTTTGTAATTATTTCCACATCCCCCTTCCACAGCTTGTCCCTAATTCTTTTCGCTTGTTGTACGACGTTGTCGTGCTATTCCGGCTGCATGGCATTCCGCTGACCCCTGAATTCTTTAGCAATCTGAGCTAGGGACCTATCTCTTTTAGTCTCTGGTCGGGTTGGTATTTTTTGACAAGATGCCAACTTCCAACAAACACTGGAATGAGTATTTTTTTCTTTATGTGCCTCCCCGAACGACCGAGCTTTCGAACGCGCTGGCAGGTTGGACTGCCACCTCAACCTGACCTGAAGAAGTATAAGAGTCGGTCGGACTATCTTCATGCAGCGAACATGCAGGCCGGTCAGAAATATGACATCCATAAGCTGCTACTGGAGGGTGTCATGTATATCTTCGGGCTAAGTCTGATCCGTATGAGGCTCCCGAGCAACTTAGGTATGGAATTTCTTGGCTCATTTATTTTGAGTCTAACTGATTTCTTTTTTTTTTTCTTTTGCAGCTGACATCATGATGCGAGTGCGGGTGGCCGGTCTAACGAAGCTCAAGGACGCCGAGATTGAGGCAGCCACAGCAAAGGAACTAGTGAGCCTCGGCCTGACGCCGATCGGCTCCCACGAAGGCACGCTAGCCGAGAACGATGGGACACCCACTGTCGGCGAGGGTGTCACCAGCAAGACGCTCAATGTTGAAGTGGCTGAAGAGCAGCTCCCGAACCCCAAGCCGTAGCCCACCGCCCGGACCGAAGGCTCTGAGTCTTCTGGTGATGGTGAGCCACTCACTAGACGCAAGAGGCGTCGGACGACCACGCCATCTCGCTCCGCCACATCTGCCGTGCGGGCCCCCGAGCAGGGGGCCACATCATCTCCTGCAGCCGTCCCTGCAACGGCAGAGGCCACTTCATCCGATCGGACCTCGTCGTTGGCTGATCTAGCTCCAAAACCCATCGTCGTGCAACAGATTGCGTCTCTGTCCCCAACTCACCGGAGGATTCTACGGTCCGACATCCATCCCGCGTCCACATCCCAACCATCAGGATCGACCGCTTCTTCTCAATCTGTGCCAAGCAGCCGACGATCCATCACGATAGTCCTCCGTCTACCAATGGAAGATTATCTTGCGCCGAGCGACCAACCCCGGATCCTCGAACACCAAATCTTCATCCGAGGGCTGCTCGTCGGCATTTGAGAGGAAGTAAGGGCGCGAGTAGCAACGATGCCTCCGGGGGCGCTCGCCAACAACCATCTACAAATGTCCACCGGGGTAAGCATTTTAATCATTTTTATAACTTACATCTGATTGGCGTTAATGTTCTCCCGTTCATTCGCAGTATTGGGTGGAGAGCATGACCATGTGTCAACGGCTCACTTTCGTGGAGGATGAGCTGAAGAAGCTCAAACTCTCGGACGGTGCGTCTTCCTCCTGAGGGTCGTCGATTGCTGAGCTGAAGGCCGATCTGGAGAAGGCCAACAAGCTCCTGGAGCCTGAGCGGAAGAAGTCCACCGATCAGGCTATAATGTTGGGCCAGCTTGAGGCATAGGTGAATAATTATGATAAAAAAATCGAGCTGACCACCACAAGGAAGAACCGAGCCATCGCCGACCCGGAGTTGAAGAACTAGGAGGCTCAGACTCTTGCCCAGAAGCTCAAGGAGGTTGCAGATTTTCTGGTCACCGAGCGGAACGGCCGCTCGGCTAAAGAGGCTTCTCTTCAAGGGCAGCTGAAGACCCTTGAAGACGCTCTTGAGGCCTCCCGCGCTACTTTAAAGACCTATTAAGAGGTCGAGCCGAGCAAATTCACGGTCATGAGACAGGAATACCTTCGCTCGGACCAATTCACTGACTAGGTTGTCCGCCGGATCGTCCTAGTCTTCGAACTGGCTATCAACAGGACGCTCGGCCAACTTAAGGCGAACGACCACCTCCTCGACGCCCTGACAGATGGCGTCATCAACTGTATCCAGCTGAACGACTCAATGCCCGACGACGTTTTTGACAATCTTGAGTGAGGTAGAGTCCTGTAAGAATTGTGTGGTCTGAATGTATGCCCATCGTCGGCAGTGCCCCCATTTTGTGTAATGAATATTTGCCTTCTCGACGTAACTTTCCTTCTATAACTTGCTTGTCTGCCCTCGATCCTCCCGCTCAGCGATAGATGCTAGCCTTTCCTGCTCTCTTTTGTCATCAGCGAAGTGTTTGACTACATAGCCCCGAGTGGACAGGGTATTCGAGGGCTTCAGCCGCAGTTCGACCATTGCTGCATTCTGCAGGGTTATACCTCTTGGGTTTAAGGTCGCCGCTCGACCATTGGCGGAAACATGAGTTTAGCATCGCCGCTTGATGATTTGATGAAGTCGTGGGTTTAACGTCGCCGCTCGACGATTTGGTGGAGACATGAATTTAACGTCGCTGCTCGACGATTTGCTGAAGACTTGCGTTTAACGTCGCCACTCGACGATTTAGTGAGGACTAGGGTTTAAGGTCACTGCTCGACTGCTGATGGAGACTCGCGTTTAACGTCGTCGCTCGACAGTTTGGTGAAGACTGGGGTTTAAGGTCACCACTCGACCACTGATGGAGACTCGCATTTAACATCACCGCTCAACGGTTTGGTGAAGACTGGGGTTTAAGGTCGTCGCTCGACCGCTGATGGAAACTCGCGTTTAACGTCGTCGCTCGATGATTTGTTGGGTGACTCGCGTTTAACGTCGTCGCTCGATAATTTGGTGAAGACTCACATTTAACGTCGCAACTTGACGATTTGGTGAAGACTGGTGTTTAATGTCGTCGCTCGACCGTCGGGGAGACATGGCTTTAACTTCACCGCTCGACGGTTTGACGAAAATATGGGTTTAAGGTCGCCGCTCGATCGTTAGTAGAGACATGGGTTTAACATCGCCGCTCGACAATTTGACGAAGACATAGGTTTAAGGTCGCCGCTCGACCGTCTGTGGAGACATGAGTTTAACGTCGCCGCTCGACGATTTGACGAAAACGT
>JBBMJZ010413113.1:13540183-13557146 GCA_037833815.1 Zingiber zerumbet
TTTGTTGTCCCTGCACATCTGGTTTCATGTAATTCTAAAGTAGAAAAGAGTTCCTCAAGGGTACTTACCTCCAGGTCCTTTGAGATGTAGTAGGCGTCGATTATTGAGGTCCATTCTAGAGTCCTGGGAAAGGCATTGAATGCATAGCGTATCGCTTCCCGGTTGGTTACCGTTTCACCGAGGTTTTCGAGTCCAGTGATTAGTTCTTTTACCTTCGCGTGTAGATTGGCTACCTTCTCACCTCTTTCCAGACGAATATTTGTCAGTTTGTTCCGAAGTATGTCTCTTCTTGTGAGCTTGGATTCGGATGTGCTTTCGTGGAGTTCCAGGAATTTTTCCCAGAGTTCTTTGGCCGACGAGTAGCTTCCAATGCGGTTGACTTATTGAGGCGGCAGCACGCTCAGCAAGTGATATTCTGCTCGGTTATTTACTACGGAATCATTTTGTTCTATCTTCGTCTAAAGACTCTCTTCCTTCTCCTCTCCGTTTTGATTAGTAGGATCTACATAACCATATTTGATTATTTGACGAATCTCAAAGTTTGTTTTTAGAAATACCTCCATTCGGAGTTTCCAGTGTACGAAGCTGCCCTCGAATTCTGGTGGAACGATGCTTGGTTCGGCCATTGGTTTCTTTGCTTCAGTCGGCGGTTAGTCCTTCTGAAGCGTCCTCGCTCTGATACCACTTGTTGGTCGCTTGGTGGCCGGCAAGAGGGGAGGGGTGAATTGCCCTGCAAAAATAAATTCAACCCTTTCTCGACTTATAGCTTGATTAAAAATACTTGTAACAAAAAACTAAGAGACTAACCACAGAGACAGAAACACAAGGAGACTTACTTGGTTTGCAATCAAGAGATTGCTAATCCAAGAAAAATGAAGCGCATTTTTATGACGATCTTCTTCAGGTGGAGTAGTCTCTTACAACGTTAACAGCACACAAATAAATGTAGAACAGAAAGAAATGAATTATAAGTAATTGATTGAACTACTGAAATCAAACCTATATTTATAGCACTGTTCCGGACGCCTAAAAGGGTTTCGGGCATCTGGAGTGGGATAGAATTCTATCCCCGATGTGTCGATCAACGCCCACGTCACTTCTGATAACATTTGGGTTCCGGACGCCCAGACTCCAATGGCTCCGGGCGCCCGAACCATATAAGTCAATAGAGTTGACTTTTTGCGGTCCGAGTCCTCTGCTCCAGTTCTACTCATCTCGGTCCGGGTCTTCCACTCCGACTCCGCTAGCTTGGGTGATTTCAGCCATCCGTAATAGGGCTCACCCAAACCCAACTTCCAGCCTTCTCCTCGAGCAGCCTTCCTCCCTGGCTTCTCGTCCCTCGAACGTAGCATACATTTTTCTCGTCCATTGATGTACTCTTCCACGGCGTCTCGTCCCTCGGACACACCGAACTCATCGACTCTCTCCCGTGTCGTCCTTCTCTCTAGCCGCGTCTTCCACTTGACTTCTTGTTCTTCTAAACTCCTGCACACTTAGACACAAGGGTTAAACCAAAAATGACCTAACTTAACTTATTTGATCACATCAAAACAACCTTGGGGTTCCAACAAATTGCTCGCATGGTTTGGGCCTCCCTGAGAGCATCCGGTTACTCTTGACCTACTTCGGGTCTCCCTGCGAGCATCCAATCACTCTGACCTACTCTAGGCCTCCCCGTAAGTATCCAGTCACCATGGCCAAGGCTAGGCCTTCCCCATGAGCATTCGATCACCCTGACCCGCTCTGGGCCTCCCTGCAAGCACCAGATCATCCTGACCTGCTCCAGGCCTCCCGCAACTTCGTTCAAGATCACCCCACATGGCATTTGGTCTGAACCATAACTCTGATACCAATTGTTGGGCAAAGAGGGGGCAACACCTCTCAACTTCAAATGTAAAAGAAGAGGAATAGAGAAAGAGGTCATGTAGAGCAATGAGACAAAAATGCTCAAGAAAAGGAGCAAACACGAGAAAGGAGAAGAAGAAGAGTTACCATGGTTTGGTGGCGTGCCTACTCCATAAAAATGGATAAAGTTTTATTAGAATTCTCTCTACAAAAGAGAATCACATTCAATGATTCTCATGATTGTACAATAGGTTTACAATGATCCCTATAAATAGTGTATAAACCCTAGACCTGGTAAAATCATAATCAAATTTTGTTATGAAAAATCACAACAGAATTCTATTATGAAAAATCATAACAGAATTCTGTTATATAAAATCGTAACAGAATTATATTATAAAAAATTTTAACAGACTTTTTTTCCATAAATCCCTTGCATTGGCCTTCATCTAAATATGAGTCACCAATCAACAATCTCCACCTTGGAGAATATTCATCCCTTCAAAGAATATGAGTATCTGAATAAAATTTCACCTGGATCTTTGGGTCTAGGCTTCCTTTGTTTAGCATTTAGAGATATGGATCAAGTTCAAACAATGCTTGAATTTCTCTGTAGTCACTAGCTTTGTCAGCATGTCTGAAGCATTGTTTGCAGTGTGAACCTTCTCAAGTTGAATTTCCCTGGAAGCAATCAGCTCTCTAATCTTTTGAAACCTTATATAAATGGGCTTGGTTCTCACATGATACACCTAATTCTTCATCAAATAGATAACACTCTGACTATCACATAACAACTTGACTCCACCTTGTTGAATGTCCAGTTCTCTGGTCATAAAGCTTCCTTTGTTGCTTCATCTATTGCCATGTACTTCAACTCCATAGTAGACAATGCAATAATAAATTGTGTCATAGATTTCCAATAGATAGGTTCTCTTGTCATAGTGAACACGTATCCTATAGTAGACCTCCTATCATCTAAATCTCTTGCATAGTCTATATCTATGTACCTAACAACTGAAGGATCTTCCGATTGTTTACTGAACATAATGTCATAATCAGTTGTATTTCTCAAGTATCTGAAAATTTACTTCACTGCATCCCAATGTGGTTGACCAGGATTTGAGAGAAACTTGCTCACCATACTCACTGGTTGTGTCAAATTTGGTCTTGTGTAAACTATGGCATACATTAGACAACCAATTGCACTGGTATAAGGAACCTTTGGAATCTCTTAGATTTCACCATCTGTCTTTAGACACTGTGTACTGGATAACTTGAAGTGATGTGCCAAAGGTTCGCTCACTGACTTTGCATTTTTTTCATGTTGAACCTATCCAGCACCTTTTCCACATAGCTACGTTGGAACCACCATAATCTCCCTACAGTTCTATCACTGTGAATCTCCATTCCAAGAATCTTCTTGGTCTCTCTTAAATCTTTTATGCCAAATTCCTTGCTCAGTAGCCTTTTTAATTTATAGACATCTTTTATCTTCTTCATAACAATGAGTATATCATCTATGTATAGTAGTAAGAAAACTAGTGATTCATCTTCAAAACTCTTTACATATATGTAGCAATCATACTCACATCTCCTATATCCGTTTTGAATCATGTATGAATCAAAATGTGTGTACCATTGCCTAGGAGATTGTTTTAATCCATAGAGTGATTTCTTGTAAACTAATCGCTTTTGTCCGGGCTGACTAAATATTTTAGGTTGTGATATAAAAATATGCTCTAAATGTTCATGAAGAAATGTCGTCTTCATATCTATTTGCTCTAGTTGCAAATCGTGATATGCTACCAAAGTCAATACCGCTCTAATTTATGTAAGTCTTACCACTGGAAAGAAAATTTCTTCATAGTCAATCATCTTTCTCTGTGAATACTCCTTTGCTACCAACCGAACATTGAATTTCACTTCTTTTCTTTGACATTGTTTTTTAATATCCATTTGCACCTTATAGCTTTCTTTCCTTTGGGAACTTCCACTAGATCCCACGTTTGATTCTATACAACGACTCTATCTCCTTTGCCATAACACTTGTCCACTTGTCTTTCTCAGAGCTGTGTATCACCTCCTGAAAAGGCGTAGGGTCTTTGCTACTAGTGTAAGTGCATAAGATACCAAGTTTTCGAATCCATAGCTGATGGGTGGTTTTACGACTCGTCTGGTTCTGCCACCAGCTATATTGTGATGCTTCATGTGCTCTGAGCTAGAATCATCGGAGTCATTAGTCTCTAGCTCCACCTGCACAATATCTTTTTCCATGTTGCTCTGTGGTGTTTGTTTTCCTTCTTGAGTATACTGTAGCATAGCATTTTCATCAAACACCACATCTTTGCTGATCACCACCTTGTTTGTCTTAAAATCCCAAAGCTTGTAGCCTTTAACTCCTTTCTGATACCCTAGAAAAATGGATTGCTTTGACTTTGTATCCAACTTTGATCTTGCCTCACTAGATATGTGCATATAGGCTGGACATCCAAAAACTTGAAGATGAGAATAATCTATTTGATTTCCTGTCTATACTTCCTCTGATACTGTCTTCTAGTGCTACCCTTGGTGATTTATTAATGAGATAATATGTCATATTAACTACTTCCGCTTAGAAATTTTTTTCTAGCCCTACATTCAGCCTGAGATATCTTGCCTTCTCAATGATTGTCTTGTTCAACCTTTCCGCTACCTCGTTCTGTTGAGGTGTCCTGTGAACCGAGAAATGCCTCATTATCCCACGCTGTTCACAAAATTCCTAAAACTTTGAATTTGTGTACTCAGTCTTATTGTTTGACTTAAAACATTTGATCTTTCTTCCTGTCTGATTCTCCACTTCAGTTTTTCATAATTTAAACTTTGTAAAAGTTTTCGACTTGTGACGTATAAAGTATACTTAGACTTCCTGTGAATAATCATCAGTAAAATTCATAAAATACAAATGCCCTCCACGTGATGATACATTGATTAGTCCCAGAGATCCGTATGTACGTAGTTTAGAATTTCCTTCGTCTTGTTTGTTGCCTTCTTAAATTGCAGTTTGCTCTGTTTCCCAAGAACACAGAATTTACAGAATTCATGCTTGCATGTCTTGATACCCTTCAACAAATCTCTCTTGTGAAGTTCTAACATTCCACGTTTACCTATATGCCCTAGCCGCATATGTCACAAGACCGTACCGTCTGATTCAGATTCCACCTACAATTGTAGTCTTTATCAACTTATAGAAGTTCTCTGCTATCTTTTGTCCTTTCATTACCGTTAGAGCTCTCTTGCTGACTTTTATCACCCCGTTTACTGATTTGTAACTATAACTAATATCATCTAGTGTACCTAGCGAGATCAAATTCTTCCTTAGCTCTGGTATAATCTGACATCACATAGGGTTTTGATCGCACCATCAAAAATCTTGATACTGACGTTTCCTATGTTGATAACTTTGCATGATGCATCATTTTCCATTAACACTAAACTAGAATCCACTGTACTATAGGTGTCAAACTAATCCTTGTTTGGAGTCATATGATATAAACATGCAAAGTCTAAAATCCATGCATCCGTCAGTTGCTTCGAACTCGACATAATTGAGAGCATATCTCCATCACCGCTCTCTAAATTTTCCTCTTCAAATATGTTTCCATATTTTACCAAACTACCTTTGTTCTCTACAACATGTTTCTTTATCTTTGGACAATCTCTCTTGATATGATCTTTGCCTCCACACTTGTAACACGTGATCACTTTCTTCCTTCTCGACTTAGAACGAGCCTTGTTGTTGTTGTCAGATCCATGTCGAGATTTACTCTTAGCATGCTCTTAGTTGCTATTTACCACAAGTCCTTCTTGAGAAACTTCATCGCTTGTTTTTCTTCCTTTGGTGAAAACCTAGCAACGCATCTGTGATCTCCTCCAATTTGAGAGTTTTCTTACCTCACATCAAAGTAGTAACTAAATTCTCATACATACGAGATGAAGGTAGAGAATTCAACAATATCAGTGCCTTGTTTTTGTTTTCGATCTTCACATCAACCTACTTCAGATCGCTCATAATCTGATTGAATACGTTGATATGCTGGCTCAGATAGGTTCTTTCTGTCATCTTCAGCTTAAATAATTTTGCTTGAGATACAGCTTGTTTGTTAATGACTTTGACATGTATCGATTTTCTAGCTTTTACCAAACTGTTATTGGTGAATCCTCGTCCATGGCATGGTACATCACATCAACTGTATGATAACTTAATTGTTGCCACTGCCTTCACTTAAGGTTTTTCCCTATCAGATCTCTCCATGCTTTCCAATTTCCTTTCTCTTAGCGCCTTCACCATGCCTTACTGCACCTACAAGTCCTTGACTCTTTTCTATCATAATCTAAAGTTTCCGGTTCCGTCAAGCTTCACTATATCAAACTTCACAGAAGTCGTCCCCGATATGTTGAAGAAATCCTCCAAAATATGTAACTTTAATATCAATTGTTACGCAAAGAAGGGAGCAACACCTCTCAACCTCTAATGCGGAAGAAGAGGAAAAGAAAAAAAGAGATTGCACAGAGCAACAAGACAAAGACGCACAAAAGGAGTGAAATACCCCATTAATTGTCTTACCCTCATATGCATGCTCTACTGTTGTTGGGCAAGGTGACAGTTTCATCTGTAAGTACTCTGGGTTAGTTTTAATGTTGATTAATCAAGTTAAGTTAGATCCTATATGTTTGATGCCTTGTATCTAAGTGAGCAGGAACTTAGGAACATAAGAAGTTGAGCGGAAGACGCGGTGAGTGAGAATGATAGTACAGGAAAGGAGCCGACGGGTTCGTTGCATCTAAGGGACGAGGAGTTGTAGAAAAGTACACTGGTGAAGTGAGAATGATGTGCGTGGTGCATTTGAGGAACAAGAAGCCGAGAGGAAATTTGCTAGAGGAGAAGATCGGAGTTGAGTTTTTGATGAGCTCAACTCTGGACAATTGAAGCATCACCAAGCGAGTGGATTAAAGAATGGTCAACTTTTGATGTTGACCACTCGGGAAGCCTTGGATGACCCGAGGCGCCTTGAAGACTCAAGGCTCCTCAAATGACCTAAGGCGCCTCAAATGACCATAGTTAGAGTCATTGTTGCGGATGACAGCTACGAGATTTGAGGTGCCTCCATTCATTCGAGGTGCCTCCGAAGAGAAGAGGTGTTGCAACTCGAATAAGAAGCAGGAATCCACATTAGCCCACTCGAGGCGCCTCTAATAAACCGAGGTGTCTCTAATACTGATAGTTTAGCAGAAAGATGTTACGTGGTTAACAACTCACCCTATTAAAGGTGTCTTGGATTACTAGAGGTGCTTTGGATGTTAGCAAAATATTCATTTCGACTAAGAGGCTATAAATAGCGTCCTAAAGCGACTTGTGAAGTAACACGCTTTGTATTACTTGTGAAGTAACACGCTTTGTATTAAGTTTTATAATTTCATTTTAAGCTTCCAACTGTTATAAGGGGCTATTCCACCTCTGACCTTGTCAAAGGAGTTTGATAGTGCTTTCTACAGTTTTAGATTAATAACCATTCAGGTTGTAACCAAGTAAAATCATTATAGTCTCTACTTTCTTTTATGTGTTATTTATTTGTTAATTAATATGTGTCATTACTAATGTAAGTACCCTGTAGCAGTTTTGATATAATCAACCAAGTCAGGTTAGGTCCTGTTATGTTTTGATCAGTGTTCTAAAAATCGGCCTAGGCGGCCGCCTAGGCGCTAGGCGATAGCCAGCCGCATTGAAAACATGCTAATCAGTCAACCTAGGCGACTTCGGTGCATAGGTAGGATTAGGTAGCTCTAGGCGCCGACTAATCCGTTGAATTGTCTAGGCGCCATGGAAATAGTGCATGGTTTTCATAATTTTTTGTTAGTTTAAGCTTTTAAATTTAAAGCCAAATTTAAAAAAAAATTAAAATGTAACCTTGAGTTCGTGTCTGATGATGATATTGAGTTTGTGCCCGATGAAGAATAAGTTGTTGAAAATTATGGAAAAAAAAAGTGGAATAAATTTATGATATTTTATTAGTTGTATAATTTTGAACTCATTTCAAATTTGATTTATTGTATTGGAGTTATAAAATGTGATTTATTATGTAATTTATGTTAGTATCGTAGAATTCGCCTAGTGGCGCTAGTCTCCCCGCCTAGGCACTAGGCACTGGTCTAGCGCCCGACTAGCGCCTAGCGAATTTTAGAACCTTGGTTTTGATGCCTTGTGTCTAAGTGTGCTGGAACTTAGAAGCACAGGAAATCGAGTGAAAGGCGCAACTAACGAGAAGGATGGCAAGGGAGAGAGTCGACGGGTTCAGTGTGTTCGAGGGATAAGGTACTATGGAAGAGTATGTTGGTGGATGAGAAGGGAGTGCGCGGCGTTTTAGAAGGACGAGAAGCCGGAGCGGAAGCTTGCTTGAGGAGAATGTCGGAAGATGGGTCCGGGTGAACCCAATTCCGGATGGACGAAATCACCCAAGCGATCGGCGAAGCGGAAGAGCCAACGGGGACCTGCTGGAGGCGTCCTCAATGTGGTTGGATACGCCTCTGCGCCTTTCTGTGGGAATGCGCCTTTAACAGGGTTGAAGGCGCCTTCAACCACCCATGGAAGGCGCCTTCAACCCTTTGAAGGTGCCTTAGACCGGATAAAATCAACCGTTAGCGAAGATAAAACCTTATCTTCACTTGTCTTGTTGGAGGCGCCTTCCACCTTGTTGGAGGTGTCTTCCAGTCTCGGATAAGATTTTCCAGGGGCTATAAAAATATTCTTGGACATAGGAAATAGACAACAACTCAAGTATTTATTTCCTAGCTTATTCTTAAACGTTCAAAGAGTTTAAGAGGCTTCTTCGCCTTCAACAAAGGAAATTTTTAGTGCTTTCTTTTACCTTGGATTAACAACCATCTAGGTTAACCAAGTAACTCTTTTCCCTCTTTCTTTTTAAAGTTGTTCATTTAATTTGTTGTTATAACTGTGCTATTAATTAGAGTTGGAAGTCAAGAAAAGTTTGTAATTGTTATACAAGCAATTAATCCCCCTCTTGCCTGTCTCCAAGGGACCAACGATTGGTATCAGAGTAAGGACGCTTCAGAAGGACTAACCGCCGACTGAAGCAAAATCAATGGTCGGACTTAAAAAGTTCGAGGGGGAGTTTGCACACTGGAACACTGAATAGATGTATTCCTAAAAACTGACTTTGAAATTTTTTTAATAATTAATTATGATTTTATAGTTTCAAAAGATCAACAAGGCGTAGAGAAAGAAGAGTACCTCTGGATGAAAACGGAGCAAAGCGATTTTGTAGCCAACTGCAGAGCGGAATATCACCTTTTTAAGTGTATTACCGCCTTAAGAAGTAAATCACATCGGAAGCTACGCATCGGCAAAAGACCTTTAGGAGAAGTTCTTGGAACACCACGAAGGAACATTCGAAGCAAAACTTGCACGACGAGACATTCTTCGAAACAAACTGACGAACATCTGTCTAAAAAAAGGTGAGAAGATAGCTGAACTGCACACGAAGATCAAGGAGCTGATCATCGGACTGGGCAACTTCGGTGAAACGGTAACCAACCGGGACTCGGTATGCTACGCACAAACGCCTTTCCTAGAATCCCTGAATGGACTTCGATCGTAGATGCCTACTACATCTCAAAGGACCTGGAGGTAAGTACCCTAAAGGAAATGTTTTCAACTTTAGACTTACATGAGACTCGATGTACAGGTACAATAGTAGAGTCAAGCCAGAATCTGGCACTAAGAGCTACCAAGGACGAACCCGAGACCAAGAAGCGTGCATGGTAAGAAAGTTTTAAAAAATTTTAAGTCTAATAAATTTAAAGAATTGAAGAATAGAAAAAATAAAAAAAATAGTAGGAAGGTTCAATACTACCAGTGTCGAAAATGACACAAAAAGGACTGCTCGAAGCTCAAAAAGGAAAAAGGCAAATGGCCTAAGCAAAATAAGCACAAGAATCTCAAGGCGACTTGGGACGAAAGCTCGCCATCTGAGTTAGAAATAGAAGCATACGTCGAACTAGCACTGATGGCTAGTCACAAAGAGCAAAGCTCTTCAAAAGCGTATCGATGAATGAGGAGTGACATCAGACGAATGCAGCGAAGCAGGGGGAGAATCAAGCTTCAGATCTAACATGGTAAGTGAGGTATGTCTCTTACCTCCTGATTAACTTTACTTTTGTATTAAATTTATGACTAAACTAATGTGCAAATTAAACACCAAAAAGGAACATTTGAAAAAAGAAAACTTAGAAATAAAAAGAAATCTTAGCAAAATCTTGCTTAATAGAGGAGCTTGATAAATTAAAAATTGAAAATGCTAATTTAAAGGAAAAAATAGAAAAATTAAAAAATTTTGTATGCTCATATTCTAGATATCATCAATGACTCAATTGGTATTTTAGATACTATAAGGGTCAAATTAGAAAGTTATCATCAAAATATGTTTCTAAGAGATATTTGATCAATACAGTAAAAAGAAACCTATATTGGATTCCCAAATTCTGCTTAGAATAAATTATTTTTTTTGGTTAAAATTTGTAAAAAGAAAATTAAATGTTTAATTTCTTTAAAAGACTTTGTCTAAAAGTGGTTGTTGTTTAAATATCCAAGAAGACATAGTGTCTCGTTATAATCTGGAAGTCAATTATTGAAATGAATGTTTAATTCACTAACTGTTAAATAGTTAGCTATTATCAAATTTTTTCAATTTGCCAAATCTAAAAATATTTGTTATTTATTGAAAAAGGATAGGTTTTAATATTTAAGTTTTTTTTTTGCAATTATTTTCTGCTTAAGGTAACTTGTTTGTGCAAAAATATTTTTCAAATTATTTTTTAAAAATTTGTTTATACCTTATTAAAGTCTAGATTTTGTTGAAATTTAAACTTTTATGATTTCCTGGATAATTGCTATTATAGTATTTCCCCTTAGATTTTGTTTTGGACTGATTTTTAAGTCATTTTAAAGTACCCTATTTTTTTAATGTAATCAAAGGAGGAGAATTAAGATTAAGTCTAGGGAGAGGGTAAATTTATTTAATTTTTTTTGCACATTTTGTACTTATAAAAATTATTACCTTATTATTATTTATGTTTGATTTATCCTAACTTAACTTGGGTTACTCACATAAAAAAAGGGGATATTGTAAGTGCTTTGTTGTAGTTTTGATGTGATTAACCAAGCCAGGTTAGATCATGTTATGTTTTGATGCCCTGTGTCTAAGTGTGTAGAACTTAGGAGCACAGGAAGTTGAGCGAAAGACTCAGCTAGCGAGAAAGATTGCATGGGAAAGAGTCAACGGGCTCGGTGCGTCCGAGGGACGAGGTGTTGCGGAAGAGTACGCTGGCGGACGAGAAGGGAGCCCAATTCCGGATGGATGAAATCATCTAGGCGATCGGCGCAGCAAAAGAGCCAATGGTGAGCTGCGGAGCTACTTGAGGTGCCCTCAATGTGGTTAGAGGCGCTTCCGCACCTTTCTATGGGAAGACACCTTCAACAGGGTTGAAGGCGCCTTTAACCACCCATGGAAGGGGCCTTCAACCTTTTGAAAGCGTATTAGACTGGGCAAAATTAACTGCTAGTTAAGATAAAATCTTATCTTCGCTTGACTCACTGGAGGCGCCTTCCACCTTGTTGGAGGTGCCTTCTAACCTTGGATAAGATTTTTAGGGGTTATAAAAAGATCTCTGGATTGGAAACGACCTCTTGCAAAAAAGCAGGGTAAGACTGCGTACAATGGATCCTTTCCCGGGACCTCGCATAGTAGGAGCTTCGTGCATCGGGCTGCCCTTTTTATAAAAAAATCCTTGGACTTAGGAAATAGAGAACAACTCAAGTATTCATTTCCTAACTTATTCCTGAACTTTCAAAGAGTGTAAGAGGATTCTTCACCTTCAACGAAGGAAATTTTTAGTGCTTTTTTTTGCCTTGGATTAACAACCATCTAGGTTGTAAGCAAGTGACTTTTTTACCTCTTTCTTTTTAAAGTTGTTCATTTAATTTGTTGTTATAACTGTGCTACTAATTAGAGTTGAAAGTCGAGAAAGGTTTGTAATTGTTATACAAGCAATTCACCTTCTCTTGCCGGCCTCCAAGGGATCAACAACTAAAAGTGATTTAGCAAGAGAAAGATTGAATTTTCAATTTGCAGGCTATTTTCCAATCGATCCTACAAGTGGTATTAGAGTCTGATCGTCTTAGAAGGACAAACTGTCGACTAAACTAACAAGGAAGATGGTCAGATTAAGCTTTCACTCACCAAATTTGAAGGGGAGATCACGTTGTGAAAGCGTCAAATGGAGGTATTTTTTAAAATTGATTTCGATATTTTACTAACTATAAAATCGATTTTGAAAAGTCTAAGGATGAGAACGGAGAAGAAAAAGAAGAGTACATTTGGAACAAAAAGCAATAGATCGAGTTTATGACAAATGGTAAGGTCAAGTTGTATCTTCTGAGCGTATTACCGCCTCAAGAAGTCAACTGAATCAGCGCCTACAATTTTGCCAAAAACTTGAGAAGTTTTTGGAGCTTAATGATGGAATCTCAGATATCAAGTTGGCTAGACGAGATGTGCTCCGCAACAAACTTAGCAATCTCCAACTAGAGAATGGTGAGTTAATTGATCAATTGCATGTAAAACACAAGGAGTTGATCACTGGACTCACAAACTTCGGAGAAACGGTGTCAAATCGGGATTCCCTCTGATATGCATTAAGTGTATTTCTAAGAACTTCGGAATGGACATCAATTATAGACTCCTATTACATCTCCAAAGATCTCGAGATAAGTAGTTTAAAAAAATTATTTTTGACTTTAGAACTTCACAAATCTCGATGTTCAAGACTAAGAAAAAGGAGTGAATTAGAATCTAGCATTTAAAGCTAAGAAGAACGAACCGGATTTAGAGTCATCTCTCTACGAAGATCAGGAGGCTTATTTGGTAAGGAAAATGAGTCAATTTTTTAAAACTAACGATTTGATTATGTTTAACATTAATAAAAATTTTTAATATTTTTCAACAATTAGAATTAATTTTTAATTATTTTTGGCAAATATATGGTTTAATTCTTAAATATTATTCTATTTGTAAAATAATTATTTTTAGGCTACAGTAAATTTGTGAGTATCCACCAATTCCAATTAAAATTAAGAGAAATTGCTACTAAATCATCGACCTATTAATTTCTTGACCCAGAGATTCAGTTCAGTCTCAATTAAAATTCGACATCTCCTCTAGTTTAGGCTATTCAAGCATTATTTCTTATGTTGGGTTTTCGAACCCCAAATTGTCATCTCTGTGTTTTAATCAAAGAAATAGGCAATCTTCCCTAAGCTGATCTTCATTTCTATCATTTGAGCATGTGATTTGGGCATCATTTATTAGTTTTTGTAAAAACCTAAGCTATATGAATTCTAAAACACAAAGAACTCACATATAGAAAATACAAGAACAAGAAGATGTAGTTTCATCAATTAAATATGACATAAAAAAGTAATACATAAACATAAAGACAAGGAACTTGATTGAAGAGTCATTATCCTTGCCCTAGCGTCGTCAGCTTAATTCCTATGGAAGAAGATGTAGCGGAAAGAAGAGGAGTTTGGGGGTGACGACGCCGAAAAGTTTATTATCGATGGGGAACAAGAAACTAGGTCAAGATATCCTAAACTCTTGGGGACCTCTTCTTTATATAAGAATTTAATCCGTTATTAGCCCATAGATGATAATGAATTAGGCTAAAGGATTCTATACATTGAATTCACATCCAATAACCTAAAATCCAATAAACATAAGTTAGAACATTTTAAAAAATTCGGATTGTATTCATATGTCCAACTTACAAATAATTCACTAACCTTTCTTTAACATTCACTAACCTTTCTTTAACATTTAAGTTAAAAGAAAGCTTTGAGGTTTGTGAACATATAGTCCTTCTCATTCAGTGTTTTAGTTTACAATTTTGGCTGTTTTAGGTTGCAATTTCAAGGCGACTGAGTGATGCTGAAACAATAGAAATGAGTTCTATGGAGTTGTGTTCAATGCAAACGCCAAGAGCAAGCAATAAGTCTGACTCCTCAACTTCGTCGGAGAAGTCAAGCAACATGGCCACAGGAATTACACTTCATGATAAGAAGTGGACTGATGGCAGCATATCTTTTGACTCCATCCCTGATCACCTTGCAAGATTAGGAAAAGTATGCCTTGATCATTCTTTTGCTTTTTCATGATGAACAATCAAGAAGCCTAGTAGTTTGCTTGTTTGTTGTTTTGATTGTGCATTGTCACATGCAGGAGGCTTTTCAAAGAAGAAATGTTGCCTCTATAGCTGCAGCAGAGGCTCTGGAAGAAGCCTTGGTTGCTGAATCTCTTATCAGGAATCTTAGGTAACCTTTTATTTATGTTGTTTCGAAAAACCATTGGCTAACTTAGCTCCTAACTCCCATTTGCAGCATGTTTTCTGAACTCTGTTCATTGTCCCAAGCCAACAACCCTGTGCCAACAATCAACCGATTTCTATCAACCTATGACGATGTTCTAAGGTGTAAAGCAGTCGCTAAATCTCTCTCAGCAAGCCGCAACGACGATGGACTAAAGGATGCAACTCCAACCGAGCAAGGCAGATTGGCCTCCCTCTGGGTCCAGGCAGCATTAGCCACTGACCTCAAAGTTATTCATTTGCTGAACACTGATATCGAATGCCCACCAAATCAAATGGCTACTGAAAAACCTGCATCCCCACAAGTAAATCATCCACAGAGAAAGAATGTGCCAAAGAAGAACTCATCAGCTAGAAAATGTCACTCAAAGGGTCTTTCCATTGCCTCAATTGGCACTTGGACTCGCGGTGATGGTGCACATGAAGCTGTGGATTTTGCAAATATGTTCAAGTACGAAATGCAAGCTTGGTTTCTGAAGTTTGTAGAGGAAGCCATTGAGGCTGGATTTCACCTTTTCGGCGAGAACTCTGACGATAACAGAGTTGCAGCAGTTTTGTCACAGTTGAAAAGGATAAATGATTGGTTGGATGGGGTTGGGAAGACATCTGAAGGGGAGGTGCTGAAGGAAAAGATTGAGAAATTGAAGTGCAAGATATATGGGTTTGTTATTGGCCATCTAGAGTTTGCTTTTGATACAACAATTTCCCTTGCAAAAGCTTAATTAAGATTTTAGGCAATTTATTTGGATTGTATGTATGGACTGTTTGTTATTTGTCGTAAGATTATCGTGATTGATCTTCTTGAGAGATGTAATTCCTTGTTTATGTGTAACTGTTTTGGTTCTATTTTATGTTTATCAAGAATAGATAAAATTATTGCAGTGATTTAGAGGTCATGGATTCAAGTTATGAAATTAATTTCTTACAATGTAAAATAAAATTATGTACAATAAACTCTTTTTCAACATTCTGTATTAATAGGAATTTTATGCACTGAACTCATCTACTCTTCTTTAGATGATGAACTCATTCTTTGTTTGTTGTTTTGGTTATCATGTGATCATTTCTCAGTTTACAATAATCTATGTTTATGGTTTATTTTGACTTAATATTAAAATAGTATAATCAAATGTAATTAATTTAGTTAATTATGAATATTGATAAAAATTTCAAGAGCAGTAAGTCATTGATATATAGTTTATTAAAGCTTAATGATCATTGATAATTAATTAAGATAAAAGTTTAAATAGTTAATGTGTGACAATTAATAATTATTAGATAAAGATTGTAACGATTTTACAGTATTTATAAACAAAATTAAATCTTTATGATCTTTAATAAGCTAGAAGATAAAAGGCCTCTAACTATCATATGATAAACTAATATTTACAAAATATTTTGAAAATTAATAAATTAAATATACATAAATTGTACTCTATAAATTTATAATTAAGATAGATAGGTGGAGAGGAAAGAACAACTATCTCCGAGGTTAGTCAAGCAAAACAAAAAAAAACTTCTCTTTTAAATATCATTTTATGCTCCACTTTGAAACACTTTTAGTTAAAATTGCACCATTTTAAAATAATTTTAGCTAAAATTATACCATCTTAAAACAACTCATCGGTCTTGCCTTGGAGCTACATTAATACGACGCCACAAATAGGTTTAATCAAAATTCTATTATCTTGCAACAGAATTAGTTTAACTGTAAAACTGTCCTAAAATTTCTAATTGCAAACTAAATTTTTTCCTCAGTTTTTAGTTTTTTCGTTAGAAAAAATTTACTTTCACTATTTGTATGTAAATTTTTATTTACTTCAACTCTCTTTCAACTCCATACTATACACTGATTTATCTAATTGTCTTTTTTTTTAAGTACAAAATATTTAAAATGAGATATGATTCCTCCTAAATACAACATATTTAAATTAGAATTTAATATATTTTCTATTAAATTGAACACGACTTTTTTTCTACCTGACCAATCGATTAATATACTAGATTCTAGTAAAATAGTGTTGAATTTAGAAGTACTTATATCTTATTTTAGATTTTTTTTTGTACCTATAAAAAATAATAAGGGATTCTATTGTATAAAAATAATAATATAATTTCTCATAAATTTAGTACAATTTAAGTAGAATCTAATATATTAATCGATTGATCAAGTGAAAAAATAGTCGTGTTTAATAGAAAATATACTAGATTTTAAGAGAAATTATACTTTATTTTAAAATTTTGATATTTAAAAAAAATAAAAATAATTAGATAAATCAATATGCATTAAGAGAGATGAAGGAAAAAAAATTTATATAAGGAGTGAAAATAAATCTTTTTAAGGGTTGACGAGGAAATTAAATTTATATGCCGGGAGTTTAGGATAATTTATCCTTAATTTTTTAAAAAAATACCTGTATTATAAGAAAAACAATGTCAGGTTTTCTCCACCCTTTCTAAGGCAACTCATTGTCCACAGGTTCACTAAACACAAAGCAGCATGCAACTGTCAATGTGAAGTGTCTGTGTCTGCCTCACCTCCAGCTATGGAGCTCGTCAAACCCTAAACACCCCCTTTTTTTTTTTTTTTTTCCCCTTCTTTCATCTGCCCACAAACTGTACTTTCACTCTTGATGCACGAGAG
>JBBMJZ010413113.1:13606245-13618920 GCA_037833815.1 Zingiber zerumbet
CTTTTGAGGGAAAGCCGATCCTCACTCATTCTCCTCCACGATGTTTCCATGGGATCGATCACCTCGCCGTTGCCTTTTGCTCCCAATTATAAAACTGGAACGTTTCGTACTGTCGTCTCCATGTAACGTCTGTCATAAGTAAGTTTATTGACGGCTTAAAGATGATTAAATCTTACTAGGAGGTCAGGGCCGTCTCAGCCGGTTCGGAGGCCCTAGGCAATTTTTTTATTTTTTATTTTAAATAATATAATTTATTTTATAAAAAATTATTTTTTTAATAAAAAAAGTAAAAATTTATATTATTCTTGACTTTAAATTTTTTTGGGATAAAATTAGTAAATTATTTATTTTTATGGGATATTATTAAATATAAATAAAACTTTATTAATTTTAATTTTTAAAACTTTTTTCTCGATGACTTTATATTAATAAATATTATTATTATTATTATTCTATACATTATTCATGCACTAAAAAAATATTTTTTAATATGTCAATTTAATTTAGATTTATTATTTATATTTTTTTTCTAAAGTATTATTCTATGGAAATTTAAGTATTTTTTATTTAAATTTTCAATTGAATTTTTGAATTTTTATTTTTAATATTAATAATAAATCTATATAGTTCACCATTTTTTATTGAATAATGTGTTTTTAATATCGGAATTAATTTGATGTTTACAAAAATTAATTTACTGTTTTGCATCAAATTAAATGAATAAAAATCCTTACTTTATTTTATCCTTTATTTTATGTTTTTATCTGAAAGAGGAAGAAAGAACGCTTAAGGTAGATTATTAGTGAGGAAGGAAAATGACATCTTTTGAGAGTATCATTGATAAGTGAGGAGAAAGACACAAGGTCACCAAGTAAGAGTGAAAAAAGACGCGAGAATACTAATGAAAAAAAAAGATACGAGATTACCCATAATTATTAGTGTGTATGTATTTTAGAGATCTGTGTGGAAAAAAAAAGGAATCAATTTGGTTTTTAAAAATAAGATATAGAATTGAAAAAAAATCAAAAATAAATAAAATTAGAATAATTTAAAATTTAAAATTGATATTTTTAAGTTGATCTAAATTTAAGGATGAATATTTTTAATATATCTATATCAATCTATTTATCTTTTCATATATCTCTATAAATAAAAATAATACTAAAATATAAAAAATTAGGGGCCTCATTTTTATTGGGGCCCTAGGCATAGGCCTTAATCGCCTATGTCTTGAGCCGGCACTGAAAAGGACTCCCGGCACCTAGATTAATTCCAGGTGCCTTAACTATTTCACCCACGGACACCTAAATTAATTCCAAGGTCCGCAGCATATCAAATTATATATATATATATAATTCTCTAAATATAATACAAATTAAAAGATGTTGAATTTTTTATTATCGTCGTGAATATTTTCTAATTTATTCTAAAAATAAATAAAAAAATTCTATCAAAATTAATTAATCACCTCAAATTAATCATTTATAATCATATGATCGAGTTGTCGTAAATTTCTCAAAAACTGTGTTGCATAGCCGTCACTTTATTGTTAATTCCTCACTATTGCTTAGCTATGATTTCATAAAATACAAAAAAATTGGAACGATCGCATTAACTGTCTCTCTAAAATTGATCCCACGAATATAGAAGAAGGTAAATATAGATACAACTAATAAATTTTATTCATTAAATATTATATAAAACATAGAAAAATTAATATTTAATATAATAAAATATAGATATTCAAATTTAATAAAATAATTTTTTTACCATAAATTATATATTTTTAGTAAAGAAGTTGATATGGATGTTCCAAGCTGTCATCTAAAATTATTTTATTATTATTATTATATTAATTAATTTAAAATATCCTTTACAGATATATATATATTTCCAATTAAATAATAGTCAACTGCCCACGAATGAATACCCCTTCGTTAGATCCTACGTTAATAATTAGTTAAGCGATGAGGTTGCCACGTTCATTTCTTCGTTAAACATGCCCAACACTCGTGCCACATGATATTAATTAAATGTATTTTTTAAGATAAAACTTTTTTTTTTGTAAAAACAAATTCGACAACAATAAACGTGTCAAAGAATCGAGATTTTGCATATCACAGACAACAATTTATTATTAATTGACTGGTTTTAGATTAGACAAATTAATTAGATATTAAAATAATTTACCACCAATTAAATTTTGTTTTAAGATATTCATAATAACACATATAATATAATTTAACAACATTTACAATATAATTTAGCTGCATAAAATTTTGTATCATCTAATACTAGCATTCATAAAATAAATTGTGATAGACTATATAATTCAATTTACCTTAAGTCTATGAATACGAAATAGTACTTTCAAATCGAGCATAAATTCACTTTAAAATTTTTCACTCGAATAAAAACACACCATTTTATATGAGTAGGGCCACAAACAAGCTAAGACAAGCCATCAACCAAATTTTGTAATGTTAATGGGAGCCTAAAATGAATTAAGTTGTTGAAATAATTATTTAAGTTTGGTTTGATTTTTTTTTTTAATGAATTTGAGTTTGATTTATTTAGATGTATTAAATAAGTTTTTAATTGAAGCTTAATTATTTGAAATTTTTATATTTTAAACATATTTGGTTGGTTATTGAGTTTAATAGTATAAATTTATGTTATTAATTTTATTTTTTTATTTAATATGTTAATAAGTATTTTATTAATAAATATGATTCATAAATATTAATAAACTGAACATATATCTATTTAAGTTTATTGGTTGAATTTAATAAGTTATTTAAATTTATTTATTTAATTAACTTTTTATATATCAAACAAATATAAATAAGTTATTATCAATTCGAACAATAAATTTATTTACAAACATTCAACTCATTTGCATAAGTTATACTTCAAGTTTATTTGATAAACAAATCACAAGATTAGTCAAGTAGAGGCCCAACATAAATAATTTTTTAAATGCCGCATTTAACTTCAAACCATAAATTGATTAAAAAAAAAGGAAAACAAAGAAATTTATATAAAAAAAAATAGAAAACTACTAAAAAAATATTTTTTAAAAAAAATACTCTTAATTAATTGGTTTTTAAAAATTTATCTCTTGTTTTATTGTCCCATTCATCTCGCCCACTATTTCTCTCCTCGCTTTCATCCTCTATAAAACGCCTCTCTTTCTCCTCCCCTTCGATCGGCCTCGCTCTTCTCCTTCTTCTACGATCTCGGAGTCTCCGGAGCCGTCGCCGGACTCGCTTCCTGATCCCTTGCCGATCCAGGTGGCTCCCACTGTCCCCGTCACAATTACGAAAACCCTTTGGCAGTTTGGCCTCTTTTGGCCACGTCTCCGCGGTCCGCGTGGATTTTTGCGGCAGGAGGTTCCTTTGGCGGCTTTGATTGATGGTCGCCGCATGAGCCATGGTTGAGGACTTGAGGTGGCATACAGTATGGAAAGGTTGGATTCTGTCATTTATTTTTCAAAAAAAAAATCTGGAAAGTAATGCAAGTTTGGATGATTAGCTGGCTAGATTCCAATTTCTGAGCCTGAGATGGAAATTTAGGGTTTATGAGAAGGTATATTCGGTGAGTTTTCATTCGCGGATTCCCTGTTCCAAGCCGCATTGAGTAGAAAAATCGGAGATTGCTTTGTGTATCTGCTATCTGGATCCCTATAGTCTGGCACCGGCGGCTTTTTTTCTAGTGTTGGAAGAAGCAGCGCATTTTGGATTAGTTGGTTGTGCTTATGGGATCTGAGAGCAGAGGAGAGAGGCATCACAGCCTGAAACCTTATGCCGAGGGGAAGGTAAAGAGCAGATCCAAGTTCAAGGTGTGGATGATCCGGATGACGACCACGGTGCTGCTTTGGACTTGTGTCCTCCAGCTCACGGCGCTAGGGCATACTTGGGTGCCACGCGTCTGGAATGGCTGGCCATCTTGCTCTTCCCCTTCCGATGAACCAATCCAAGGCCAGCAATCCACCTCTGCCATCGTTAAGAAGTTCGTTCTTCCCCCCAAAAGTGAGTGTTCTTTCCACTTCTCTTGATTTTTACGGCCATCTTTCTTTGCTCGCCTTCAATTACTTAGTTTTCTTTAATAATTGTAGCTGCATATACTAGAGAAAAAAATAGTTCCTTTTAGTTCTGATTTCCAGGATACTCATCTTGATTTCTTGGATCAAGTATCTGCAGCAAGATCTATATTTTATTTGAATTTCACGGTTAAATCACTGTGGTCGCTTGATCATTGTTAATTAGTTGTTATTATACTTTTTGTTAGGCCAATTGACAGCACTGATGTGGTATGTTGTTCTACTTTCTAATTCAGTTCTATGATAACTCTTCAATTCAAGTATCAGTTTCAGGTTCTACGATTGACCATAAACTTGCTGCCATTTATGTTTAAGTTTTTTCAGGGCACAATCTTCCCTGTGAAACACAGACTGTGAGGACATCCTTGTGACTGATTAACCTTTCGGACTTGAGCTAGCCTATGTTGTATTTTCAACATCATTGTTGTTTAGCTAACCTAGATATGTCGAAGCTAACAAGCTACCCCATCGTCCAATTTTCTTGCTGTTATATGTTAAGATTCTTCTGTGTGGGCTTTAAAACACACTTATGTTAACCTGACTGAGCAAAGTTCTGATATGAAACTTACATTGTGTTTATGTTTAGGAATCTACAATAACAATGGGTACCTGATGGTCTCGTGCAATGGCGGGCTCAACCAGATGCGAGCAGCTGTAAGGATTTGATCCAACTTAAAAAGTATCTTTGGGTAGTCTTTTGGCACGAGCAGTTCCTTCTTGCCTTTGCATTGAATTGGCACTTATCGAACATTTTTGTCTTAATTTTCCAGATCTGTGATATGGTTGCTGTTGCGAGATATTTGAATGTGACACTTATAGTACCGGAGTTGGACAAATCATCATTTTGGTCAGACCCTAGGTGCGCTCGCACTTCTAATCTAAATGCTTAGAGTTGGGTTTTGATAACTCGATGGTCTACTCATTTGACCTTCCATCCAACTTTGCAAAGTTTTCAAAGCTAAAGGTCATGTTCATATATGGCAGTGAATTCCAAGATATATTCGATGTCGATCATTTTATCACATCTTTGAGGGACGAGGTCCGGATATTGAAAGAATTACCACCTAGACTAAAATGGAGAGTCGAGAAAGGATCAGTGTACACTATGCCACCGGTTAGCTGGTCTGACATATCTTATTACGAAAATCAGGTTAGTACGCCTTTTAAACCATGAAGAAAAACATGTGAATGTATTAACACAGTTATCTTTACCTTATAACCAGATTTTGCCATTGATAAAGAAGCACAAGATTGTGCATTTCACCAAAACGGATACTCGGCTTGCCAACAATGTACTTCCTTTAGAGATTCAAAAGTTGCGTTGTCGAGTGAATTTCGCTGCATTGAAATTTACTTCTCTGATCGAGGAGTTAGGTAGGAGGGTAATCAGAATTCTGCACCAGAATGGCCCCTTTTTAGTTCTCCATTTACGATATGAGATGGACATGTTGGCTTTCTCTGGATGTACTCATGGTTGCACTAACGAAGAGGCAGAAGAGTTGACGAGAATGAGGTACGAGGTTTCCCCCCTTCCCGCAATGTCCTATTTTCGATTTGATGAGAAATTGTAAGCATGTATCCATTTGGCAGATATGCATATCCATGGTGGAAGGAGAAAGTCATTGATTCGGTCGTCAAAAGGAAGGATGGTCTCTGCCCTCTAACACCAGAAGAGACTGCTCTGGTTTTGAGAGCGCTCGATATAGATCATCGTATCCAGGTATACATAGCTGCAGGAGAAATATATGGCGGTGAAAGGCGAATGAGAGCTCTTACTGACGCTTTTCCAAATTTGGTGAGCATATATGACAGTGCATATCGTTTGTTTACTGTTGTGTCCTTACTCTGATCTCTAAATGCAAGTAATTGAGTAGGTAAGGAAGGAAACTTTACTCAGTTCATCAGATCTTCGATATTTCCAGAATCATTCATCGCAAATGGCAGCATTAGACTACATGGTTTCTTTAGCCAGTGATGTTTTCGTTCCTACATACGATGGAAACATGGCTAAAGTTGTCGAGGGTCATCGTAGGTACTGCTTTTTCATGTTCATGGATGTATATTACTATCAAGCGAATGCTAATTGCTATATTTTTCAGAAAGAACTAACGAACAAAGAGTGCTAAAACTAAAGTTTGATTTCTCTAAGATCTCTCTGTTTTACAATTTGCAGATTCTTGGGGTTCAAGAAGACCATGACGCTAGATCGAAAGGTCTTAGTAGACCTGATCGATCAGTATACTAATGGAACTTTAGCATGGGAAGACTTCTCTTCATCAATTAAGGCAGCTCATGCTGCTCGCCTGGGAAGGCCTACCAGAAGAGTGACGATGCCCGACAGACCAAAGGAAGAGGACTACTTCTATGCCAATCCCCGCGAATGCCTCCGAAAAGCTTGGTGAAACACAGAATTCTCATTCGTGTGCATCAACGCTTCCATTACGCGAAGAATTGTTCATGGAGGTGGTCCAACACGCAAGGTTAGAAGGATTATGGTTTTGTTTCACCCATCTATCGATGCATTGTGAGAGGTTAGAACACTGGAGGAATTGTTTCATCCAGTTGAAGGAAAAACATATTTACACAATAAATCTCATTCTTGTACATGAAAAAATGAGTTTGAATGTGTGAGCAAAAAGACGAGAGACCACAGACACAGCTCAAGAGAGATGATTAAAAGAATTTATCAAGTATCTGAATTCAGTAATTTATTCTAAGGTTAAGGAAAAACATAATTTTATCCCTTAATATCGTAAATATTGTTTGATCGTACAGCATAATAAGGGTTCAGGGAACAAGTCGATATAGTTAAGTTTGTGAACAATCTTTAGACCAACATTACACAACATGGGTATTCTACAAATTAAGAGCAGCAGCAGCAGATTACAGCATATAAGCTCCCAGTTGCCTGCCGACGGGGATTTGAGAGTGGTCAGTCGGTTGGTCATATGAGCTGAGTCTGTACTTCAGACGCCATTTCTGCAGTGTCCAACGGCTTCGATGAAGCGTACGGGGCATTGCTCACCACTCTGATCAGGCAGCAGCAAGATATTAGTAAACTTTGGATATGTTAAGATCACTCGGTGCGCAAAGCACACAACAAACTCGGGGTAATAGTCATGGACCTACAAGTAATGTTAACACTGTTGTGGACTCTCTATTATCACAGTCTAAGTATACATCTTCTCACATACATAACGGTGTTGGTCCGGACTGATGAATGTGAGACCATGCCTGTAAGGCACGCACAGCCGCCCACTTGAGAAAACGTTGCCATTAAAATCCAAAGCTATCGGTATCAAAGCTATTATACTTTGACACTCATACTTCATTTGCATTAGATTGAAACAGCATCTTTCTCATATCACTAGCTAGCAGGAAATATTAAAAGGGCATGTTGCTAAAAATAACAAGTTTGTAATTCAACTCTTGAACTTCTTAAGGAATCCAACAACCTTGGGGGTAGTATGAACTTCTAAAAACACACACTTACTTTTGGATTATTCAGTAAGGCAATCCGCAAGAGATATAACAATGTCGGTAAAAGAAACATAAAATCATTATAAAAGTATATATATGAAAGGAGAACAAATATTAACGCAAAACGAATAGAATTATAGAACTTGAAATTTATATGCTTTGGGTGACTCAGATCTTTACTAAACACTCGTACTACTATGATTTGGAAGAACAATAATCACGAGATCATTTATCAGATACTTATTTGGAGGAGCATTGTGCACTGAGCCATCTTCTCCAAAGAGTTTTTATACAATTTAAGTTGAGGGCCTTAGCACCCTAGATGAAAGAAGAAAAGGAGGAGAAGGTAGGCATCGGTTCAAAAGTTTACAAAATAGTTTGAAAATTAAATAGCTAATAAAATACTTTTCAAAAATGATTTCTGTAAATCATGCATGATCTCTTCTAGATATCTTCAAATGCAAGGCCTAAGAAAGGAGTTAAACATCTAAAAAGGAAAGATGTAGAATTGGCATTAGAACTATAATTGCATCATGCATCATTGTTCCCAAAAAAGACAACTAAATTAGGCCAACTTCAAGAGGAAGAAAATAAGCCCCTACGGGTGTGGTGCAGTGGTAATGCATTGGGAGGACCAACTAAAAAGATCAAGGTTCAAATCCCACTAGGGAAGAATATTCTGGAGGTCAACTGACGGTGCATAAGCTGTGCTCCTGATTTACCCAACATATGAATCAGAGGGAAAGGTTGCCTACCCAATTTTAAAAAGAAGAAGACCTAGAGTAGTTTAAATCAAAATATTACCAATTAAAATCAACATCTTCATTGAGTCAAGATTGTTGAACTATAGTTGCAACTGAAGGGCTCAACTAAGTATACTGATATATTACCAACTTAACTAAGAGAGTGAAGTTATTTATGCTGAGAAACCAATTATATTGCAAAAGAAAAAGCATAAAAAAAATCCAAATGAAAAATATCACCTTAAATCAAAGAGAAAGAGTGACTCCTTATTTAGAGAACCAAACAGGGTATGATTCCTCATGGATACACTTTTATGTGAAAATATAGAACAAAACAAAATGAAAAGAAGCAATATAAAAGTGTGATTTAGCAAAACAGATGAAATGAACAAGAAAGGAAGAAATTATCCCCTAAAAATCCAAAAGAACAGTTTGCATCTTATTGTTTACCTATTACGACGCTTCTCCAAGAAGCGTTGAAGTGAGTGTCTCCTAGCAATAGGGAGTTCTGGAGAAGTATGAAAGAAAATGATTTAAAAAAATTAATTTAAAGCCAAGGAAGAAGCAGATGACCAGCTTGCAGCTTGCAGCTTGCCGAGGGAACTACTCGAATTAGAAGCAAGCTGGGGTTGTTTCACTTGCGCACCTTCTGCCGAAGCTGAAGAGCTGAGAAATGACAGAGTTCTTGTGAGCACTGGCGCAGCCGGTGACTGTGCAGCTTTAGGAGCAGCATCTGAACCAACTACGGCTGGGGCCTTGGTGGCATCAGCTACAGAAGCAGTTTTATTGGCAGAAGCTCTCGAGGCCACTGCCGTCGCTGCTGCAATGAGCATGATAGCTTGTGCCTGTTTCAGCATCCAGCTGAACATTTAGATCAAGACCTTCTGATACAAATATAACACAACAAAAGGCTTACTTTTTCTGGAGAAACTGCGTCATACACACTGACGGATCCGCCATAGAACATGATGAGCTGCGATGCTACCGGAGGACTTTGCTTTGGCATCGTCGTCGGAAAGTTCCTAAAGAATCATTCAATTAAACAACCAAGTGTTGACCTAAAAAATTAAAAAGGGAGCGAACATCATCAACGCACAAGCGCCAAACTAGAAACTTTCGCCGATTATACCACATACAACTGTCAGATCCATAAAATTAACAAGTCAATTTCTCACTATCTGGGTCTTTAGCACAAATTTCACAGAGCGGCAGGACCAATTCTCACCATTTGGGGTCGAACAAATTCCACAAAAGTAGCTGATATAACCTAATTTCCCCAACCTCTCCAAAATTATACCCCAACAACAAGAAATCACAAACCCTTCTCAATGTCCCGACCCCAAAAGGTGAACTTGACCACAAAAATAGTAATTTTTCACTGAATTTGATTCAAAATAGGCAAAATCCCAACCTTCCGAGTCCAAGTATCCAGTACCTGATGCCGGTCTCAGAGGCGGTGACGGGGGAGTCTTTGAGGGAGAAATTGGGGGTTCCCTCCTCCGAAGTCTTCACGGACTCGATCTCGGACTGATGGCCGGAGGTCATCTTGCTCTGCGCCTCGAAGAGATCCATCGATGCGCTTACGGCTTACCAGCCACTCCTCTCGCCTTGTCCAAAATGAGGTGGAAGGGAAAGTAGGGAGGCCTTTTCTTAACGTGTCAGTACTCTATTTTTCTATTCGCGCACGTGGGAATTAACTGTTTAATTTTGACTTACTTACAATTAAGTTAAGTTGAAATTTTATTTAACGAATATATTCTAAACCCTAAAACACACTATCTTATTTAAACTTTTATTAAATTTAAACGTACTTACTAAATATAAATTTAAATTTAAATATTTATTATAATTAAAATATATATTTAAAAAAATTATAATATTTTTATACAAATTTATAATTTTATTCTAATAAATAAATTTAATATATTTATCAATTTCATAAGTAAAATATAAAATATATAAATTTAATATCAAAATTATTATTATTATATTTAAAAGTTGATTCATGAGTTTAACGAACTAACGAAGCGAATATTGTAAAACTTGAGTTTGGTTGTTTATCTTACAAGCCTTATTAAACAAGCTCAAACGAGGTTTTATCGAATTGAGATTCGAATAGCTCATGAGCGGCTTAGTTCATTTACACCCCCTAGACTCCAGGCCCTCAGTCAACGAACCAAGAATTGAATCTTAAACCGACCCAAAACACACACATTTGCAGGTTTTGATACTCTACTCGTTTCCCTTTCTTCAATGCCCGTTTGCAACTGAATATGTGGGGGTGCCCGAACATACCACGTGAATGTACTTCCAGATGTCTGTCATTTCTAGATGCCTCTAGTCTGTAATTTTTAAATCCTTTTATAATTTATACGTCGGATCGTGATTAAAATTAATTATAATTTTTCTTAAATTTAATTTTTTTATTTAGATTATAATTTTAAGTAGAGTCAAACGGCCGCTCAAGATAGACCGACTATATAGTACCGAATATAGGACAATCAGTGGATGTCATCAGTGGTAAGCGGACTATATGATGCCTAGTAGGGGGCGGTCTATCCACTATCATCTGCTTAGCTCTATCTAAAATTATAACTGGAATGAAAAAGTGAACTCAAGAGAGATAAGAGCGGACTATATTCCATCTGTAATTCGATGTATAAATAATGGCAGGGCTAAAAAAAAAGAGCATCTAAAATCCCTAAGTCGCGGATGAACAGGTGCATCATTATCTATGTTTATATGGGATAAATTTATTAATTTTTTATAATAGATATTCAGATTTTACAATATGATTAATTATGGAATAGACGATTCCATCTATGCACGTAAATTAAAAATATACTGTTACTCTTGATGTGATGTATATCAAAAATTCAAGTGTGGTGCGTCTTGTATAGGAATCGAACCGCATGGAAGGTGCGCCAGCAGCTTACCACCGCACCACGCCCGGGTTGGACAGATCTGTCAAAGAGGAGGATGAAAAACAAGGTAATTTTCTAAAATTTCAAATAAAATTTGCATCTAAACAAAATTTCATATAAAAAAACACTTCCAAATCTCATTAATATTAAAAAAACACATCGCAGTATTTTTACTTTTCACTATTATATTATTCACCAGAAAATTATCAAGAGAGTACCTTAAATGAATTTAGTAAAAATTGAGGGATGTAGTCGAGATTACCCGTTGGTAATAAATTAAACAAGGTTAATTATTGTTTTTTAAAGGGATTAAACTGCAATTTTTTTAAACTTATTAAAAATTGATTCAATTAAGTTAAAAAAAAAATTAAAGAAAACTATTAACATAATAATTTTTTAAAAAATAAATTTGTGTTTGCCCATAATAATAGCGTACATCAAATCAATAGACTAAATCTTAAACTTTAAAAAAAAGTAAAAAAAAAAAAAACAGAAGAACAACGAGATCAGAGTTTAGCCTTTTGTAATTGTATAAATGCTCCAAGAAAATTTATCCTAACAATTATTAGAATAGAAATAATAGTATTATGGTATGAGAATAAATATGAGTATGAATATCATTCTTAAAAGTAATATTTAATTAGTTGAATATTTTTTATTATAATAAATGAAATTTTTTTTATCCTAAAAGAAAATAATAAAAAAAATTAGATGTGAGATAAAGTTGAGCATGAGAAAAAAATATAAGAAACAAAAAGATAAAAAAAAAAAATGTGATAAGATAGAATGAGTAGAAAGAAAGTGTGATAGGAGAAAATAAGGAGAAAGAAAGTGTGATAAGAAAGGATGAGGAGAGAGAAAGTATCATAAGAGAAAAAAAGTGTGATAAGAGAGAACGATGAGAAAAAATATGATGTGAAAAAGTATGATGAAAGAGAAAGTGTGATAAGAGAAAATGAGAAGAAAAACTGATGGGAGTAGATAAGTAAAGAGAAAATATGATGTGAGAAAAAAATATCTGATAAAAAGTGATTCGCTCGCTTCAGCACCTCCGTCAATCCATCCCTAGGTCAACATGGAGGAGGTAAATCACGAGTGGCTACTAGCCATAATTGCAGGTGACCAAGGGATGGGGGAAGCATGCTCGAATGCTCCGAATTTTGACTCCGAAACCTTACGTGGTAACACCTTATATTTTAACTATCGCATCTCCCTAAGGGTGCGTTTGGTTCGGGGTTATCCTTGATAACCTTGGTTATTCATCCAAGGTTATCAACAAAAACCGTGTTTGGTTTAGGTAATCAATGATTCCCGAGTAATATTCGATGCCCGACACGTCAGCAAAAGGGTCATCCAACCCGGAATCGGAAAACCTTAGAAAACAAAGGTTTTTCTTGATTCCGGGGTTAACGAATTTTTTTTACCA
>JBBMJZ010413113.1:13685702-13701757 GCA_037833815.1 Zingiber zerumbet
GCCGAGCGGCCTATACCGTTCGGCCGAAGAGTCAGGCAATGAGACAGGAATATTAGTCCGAACAGGTGATCATGAATCATCCCGGTCGGCGATCATGAATCCTAGGCCGGGTCGGGGGTAGGGTGTTGTCCGGGCGGAAGGATGATCCGTCCTAGAAGAAGATACCACAGGGCATTGGGCAGCAAGGACGTCATCATGGTGGCCCTATCACTGACAACAAGCATGTTTGAGGATCAGGTCATACGCGGAATGGTACGGCAGAAGATCCTGTTGTCCCATCAAGGAATGGTTTGACTGTAGCAGCATGGCGCCAGGCATGTCTCTCTGATAAACACATACTGGGTATGGGGCAAGACACGTGCACGCCTCGGTAGGCGTACACCAGGTTTCTCAGGGCTCTATATAAGAGCCCTTAGACTTCGCCGGAGGTACACGCAATCTTCTAGCCTTAGAGTCATTTCTCTACTTTTCCTCGCCTGACTTGAGCGTCGGATGGTCGTCACCGGGAACCCCGCAGGTTCATAGGAACACACGAGGAGCCAGCAGAAAGAGCGCCGCGTCTCCGATGCCCGTTGACTCAGCGCTCGGACAAGATCACATATTATATATTAAATTCATATAACACTTACAAAATACAACAGCATTCATAGAAAATCACACTACTTATCCAAAAAATACTCATTTGTCTTAAAGTACAAATTAAAATACAATCTCATTACACAAACATTCATGTATTCTAAAATATAAAATACAGTCTACTCGGAAAGGTACGATAGTTAATTAGGTTTTGAGGTCTAAGTTCAGCCGTAATTTACTTATTCCGTATTAACCTAAGACAAAGTAACAAACGAATTATCTTTTGTCACGTAAAATACAAAATATAATCATATTACATTATTTAACAATTTTAATCTCATAACACACGCAATGTATATATGTATGGTATTGCCCATCTTTGTAATTAATTAATCTCCAACGTTAATGATTTGTTTTGAGCACCCCTTTCTAAATGAGGACTTAATAAAACATACGGATGATAATCTTTCTGTTTATCCTAAATAGTTTATAGCAAATTTATATATGTATGCGGATGAGACCAAAACTACTTCACATGTAGTCTTTGTATAAATTAATATCAAGATATCTTATCCTTCCCCATCACCTTCATATTCAATATTCATCACATAAATAAAATAATGCCACGTATTTTATTAAAATCCCATACACAATTCAAGTAAACGAAGACCATATTTTTATTTTTATTTTTATTTTAATTTATCTTCACATGCGGCTTTTTTGGCTCTTCCTCCTCCATTTAGTTTTTTTTAAAAAATATTTGGGAATATTAAAATAAATAATCTAATTAATTTAATAATTCGGAAGCCATGTTATATTTAAAATGCGGCCGAAATGACAACTATTAATTGGTTCATATTTGATTAATCATAATCTCGGTTGAAATCGTAAGATTAATTTGTGGTTAATTAGCATCGTCGGCACATAATCTTTTAATTATTTCACAATTGGGCAGCTAGCCTTCACATGGTTTCAATAATGATAGGTACAATTAATTAATTAAATCTTAATGATTGATGAGAAACTCAATTAAATTAACGACGAATAATGCGCATCTTGTAATATTTAATTATCACGTCCTCCATTATAATTAATCGATTAATCAATGTAATAATCACAATAAAACAAATTAAATTGCATATAAATAGATAAAAGAAAGGGGGAATGTCAAATTAATGGTTAACTTATTTTTTTATAATTAAAATTTGTGAATTAATGTATAATTAAGAGTTGATATATTGTGGTATTATGACTTTGACTTCGATCTTCTAACCTCGTGTGCTAGTTGATTGTGATTAAAATGTGACGATCGAAGATGACTTTCACGCTAACGTAGGCCTTCAAATAGAAATTAGCATGACTTTAAGCTCCATAGTGTCTACATCCCGACTAACTTTGTTTCTATTGTGATATATGTATTCTTAAAATGTTCAATTATTATCTTTAAGTTGCTTGTGAAATGATAATATCGGCTTTAAGGGGTTGTTAATGTGTTGTGATTATGGCTTAAACAATTTTTAGTCGGTAAGTTAGCTTTTATTGTTGTTACTTGCGAATGAAGGATAAGAATTCTAGGGTTTTTACCTTTGCTTTTGTCTTCAAATTAGAGGAACTTAATTGTCTAATGAAGTTTACTAAAATTATTCAAATTTGCTGTAATATTTAAAATTGGACAAGGTTGTTTTTAAAAAATGTCACCATTGATTAACTGATTGATCACTACCTTCCATTTGTAACGTAGACAATAGTAAGCAATAAAGTGTGATTTTTTGCAAAATATATATATATATATATATAATAAAAAATAAATATATACGAGAAAAGGACCTTTTAACAACATGATTTCTCTCATGTAATAATTGAAAGTAATCACCGACGATAAATGATCACTTAAACTTGCACCATTCCTTTTCAGTCCAAATAAAAAATATCTTATGTCGTTTTTCACATCCAAGTGATCGAAATGTTATGAATTATATTTCAAGGACATCGAGATGCATCGATTGTAAGTTACTTTTTGATATTTTTAAAAAATAATAAATACAAGAAAATTACGAGGGGTGGTATGAAAATGTCCCCGCTCGGGAAATTCTGCACGTACATATTTTGTACTACCCGACGCGTGGGACCCACCGGGACCCGCCAAGGGAGAGAGGACGAGAAATTAGGTAGGCGGGGGCGGGTGCGCTACCGACGCTCCGTCGCATCGGCGTCCGGCGGACGGCTGCGTCCCCTCCGGCCGTTGGCACTGCCGCGCGCCGGCAACTTCGCCGACGCGACAGCTGGATGGGGTCCACTCGGCGGACACTCGTGCGATCCGCGTAGCTGTGGGGCCCGCCATCCGTTCGTCCTTCGCCGCCACGACACGCCACGTGTTAAATGGGAATATAGACCGGCGACCGTAGAATTTAGGCCGCGGCCGCAGTCGCGATATAAGCAAGGGCCTATGTCACGACTGGGAACGCCACTTTAACAACAGGATGTTCAAATACCTCCTGTAAATTCCAAAAATCTCTAACTGGCCCTTCCCAGGCCATTGCAACTTCAATATAAATACCAACAATTTCCTAACCTCACCATTTCACCCCTTTCTAGGCACCAAAACCATATAACAAATTATTATTCTTTTTTTAAACTTCAGGGGGACAAATGAAAAGGGCTAAAGTCTCATAATTGATTTAAAAATTTTATTTTATGGCAATTTGCAAGTGCCAAGAAAGCATCTATTAATATAAAACTAATGCCCTTACTTTTCCTTGTTGGCAAAGATCTTGAGAAGATTTGTTTTTGACTATTTACACCTTCCATTTTCCAATAATTTTAATATTACTTTAAACCACAAGCTTAAAAATCAGAACACCTTGCATGTTGTTCGCATGAAACACACCACACTTGTCCCTTTGCAAGGCACAATATCTTCTAAAGGCAAGCATGCACAAGAGAATAAAGAAATCATAATCATCAAGGAATACTTTTCCTTTTTCAAAACAAAAAATAATTAAATAAATATATTAAACCTCACACTAGCTTATATCACTTTCAAGTATCACTATTGTGCAACGCAAAGATTGAAATATTGTATGATTTTGGGTCATGTCTCTGAGAAGCTTTTGGATGGACTTTCCTTTCGTGATAAAGATTGCAATTAATTTAATTATGTGTATGTTTCAATTGAGTGAGCTAGAGGAATAAGAAATAAAGTTGCTAACTTTTGATGCATGATGACAATGCTGTCTAATATTGACTCTTAATTAGTATTTATGTGTGGGCAAAAGGGAGAGGGCTAATTAGTGAAAATGTTCCAACACTTTTTTTTTCTTCATCATCAAATGATTACATTCTCACCGACATAACGTGCAATTCAAACAATTCTTGAACTACTATCTATATATATATATGGTTAATTAATTAATATTAATGCAAAATTAATCAATAGGGCAAGCTTTGGATTGAGAAAGAAGCAAAAAGAGTTTAGAGAGTTTTTTTTAAATGACATTTTTCTCTTTTTTTTTGTTCTATATTTTATTTTCGGTCTTTAATTTGAATCAATGCATGCAATTTTTATGATTTATGACAAAATGAAGTGGTGATGGCAACTAGATGATCAATGCAATGGTGACTTTTGGTGTCTTAATTATGAATAATTCAAAACATTTCTCTTTCATTCATATGAATGGAACCTTTGTTTTGTGTGTGTGTTGTTGTTGTTAATTGATTAATTAATTAGTGCATGTGATTAATCATGAAAAATAATTAGATGTAACTTTATTAGAGAAAATTAAGGTCCAATTCAAGCCCAAAAGTAACAAATGTTTCAAGGGTTTTAAGTAGATGGATCAAGCCCATCAAACTAGTTTTGGGCTGAAAAATTAATAAATGTTTGTGTTTATTTACAAAATTCCACTCTTCGATGCGGATCAAATAAAATATACCGCTAGAATACTTTACGGAATTATTTCTCGTAGTAGTTAAGTCATTGATTGCCGTTAATTATATTTATACGGTCGTGATTTACGGGTTCATTTTATCATATATAAATCCGGCGGAGTAGCAAACCGTGTACCAACGTATATAAACGACTTTCTGAAGAAACCCTAGCCGTTACCGAAGCAGCGGCGGCGCCGGGTGCACCCTCCGACGTGAAGATGCAGATCTTCGTGAAGACCCTCACGGGGAAGACGATCACTCTCGAGGTGGAGTCGTCGGACACCATCGACAACGTTAAGGCAAAGATCCAGGACAAGGAAGGGATTCCCCCGGACCAGCAGCGCCTTATCTTCGCCGGGAAGCAGCTCGAGGACGGCCGCACTCTCGCCGATTACAATATCCAGAAGGAGTCCACCCTTCACCTCGTCCTCCGGCTCCGCGGCGGCGCCAAGAAGCGCAAGAAGAAGACCTACACTAAGCCCAAGAAGATTAAGCACAAGAGGAAGAAAGTGAAGCTCGCCGTGCTGCAGTTCTACAAGGTCGACGATTCTACCGGAAAGGTCACCAGGCTCCGCAAGGAGTGCCCCAACGCCGAGTGCGGCGCCGGCACCTTCATGGCCAACCACTTTGACCGCCACTACTGCGGCAAGTGCGGCCTCACCTACGTCTACCAGAAGGCCCAGGGTGAGTAAGCTGTAACGGTTCCGCTACTCGCTAGAAATTCTAAGTATCAAGCCGACAAAATTCATCTTTTTTGCTCCATTCTGCTCTTATGTTTAGTTGATTTTCTACAGACCAATAACCAGGACAGCCTTGTTTTCAGGATCATTATTTCTTTGTGAATTCAATGTTGGATGATTAATTGGTTACTTTACTTCTCAAAGTTTGCATTTTTTTGCCTGTCCATCTGATCGATACTACAAGATCGTGTCTGTTCTTGTTACTTGGATGATTCAAATCATTGTTTCTGCTAAAGTTGATTGCTTTGATCAATTTGCCATTATTTAGTTAGAACAGGTGTGGCTGATGTGCCCTTGTTCATTGATTCCACCATTTTTGCCTACAATTTGCTCTATGTTTAGTGTTTCAACTGAATTTACATTTATTCCACTTAAAAAAATAGAGAATTGCATGTGTTTTTTTGCATCTCTAGAACATGACAACTTTGTTTGCATTTTATTCTGAAAGTAAATTAAATTGGCATATAGAAAAGAATTGGTCAGGTGTGAAATGAGTACTGTGATGTTGCTTCTGTCAGTTTATTGAACTTATCATAAACCTAAAATACAAGTTGCAGTCTCTGTTATTTCTTCAGAGTTTGTCTTATCAAGTTTTAGGTTATTAGTGTATAAGATCAGGAGTAGGTCAATCAAAGTGACTCCTTGAGCAAATCTTGTGGGGAAAGTGTGTCGACCAATCTAATCATGTCGTGAGACCAAGCAAGTCGTGCGCGACTGGTTGGGCAGATTCGATCAAGAGTGATCGCATCTGATAAGCCAAATGAACCATGCCTATGGTTGGGTACATATGGTTACTATGAATTGTTGTAGGGAAAGTGCATATGGTTAGGATGATTAGTGTATAAGGTCAGGAGTAGGTCAATCAAAGTGACTCTTTGAGCAAGTCTTGTAGGTAAAGTGTGTTGATCAATCTGATTATGTTGTGAGACTGAGCAAGTTGTGCGCGCATGTTTGGGCAGATTCGATCAAGAGTGATTACATTTGATAAGCCAAATGAACCATACCTATGGTTGGGTGCATATGGTTAGGATGAATTGTTCTGGCCGGAAGACAACTGATTGGTGGGCTAGAAGTGTTTGATGGCAATGGGAATCGATTAGGTTGATCAATCAGACCGATACATCAGTTGAGTGGGCGAAAACTATTCAAATTAGTAATGAGGTGAAGGAGGCTTCTTTACCTCTTTGGCTCTCAAGCTTGAAGCTTGCCTTAAACTCTCCATCGAACGACAGAAGGCAGGCATCCCTACCTTTTCTTCGCCATTTGCACCTAGTTTAGGCTGTGTATTTGAAGTTCTTGGGACGAATATCGCTGTCGATTAAGTCGTTGAAAAGATTGTTCAAATATTATCTTTTGGATGTGAATTATTATTGTAAGTTTGCAGGGGAAGTTTTAAGGTTTAATGTTTTCTTGAAATTTCATTTGATGAGTAATGTCTTTTGCTTTTAAAATTAAAAATAATCTTATTTTCAGTATTTTTTTTAACAAGATGCTAGATCTACAATTTAAACATGATTTTAAATATTAAAATTTATATAAAAATACCCTCTTTATGTATGATATTTTAATTAAATCGAATTGATTTAATAAGAATAATTTCAGAATAAAAATATATTAAAGCGTTATTTTGACTTGTTAAATGAAAACTAAATTCTTTTGATTTTCAGTTTTGTATTGAACCATTATGTAAGTTTTTAAAATTATTAAATCATAATTTAAAAATTATTAAATCACGTACCTATTTTACTTTTATCAGTTGATTAAATTTTGTATCGATTGAATCAGTTTTGCTGTTTGCATAAACGTCAAAATTTAAATAAATTAGTAATACCAATTTAACTTAATATATTAAGAGAAATAAATTTTTAAATACTAATATATTTGAAAAAGTCAATGCGTGTTTAAAAAAATTATTCTTTTCAATATATTAGGTTAAATTGTTATTTGAGAATATGGATATGATAAGAAAGATACATGAATACGTAAAAAATAGTTTAATATCAATCCGAGGTCATTTGTCACAGATTGCTTGATGATCCAAATGACCACAGATTGACATGAAACTAGTTTTTATGTATTTGTCTTCCTTTCCTTATTATATTCATGTCTTCAAATATCAATTTGATCCAATATATTGAGAATAATGATTTTTTTAACATGAAAATAGTTAAAATTTTTAATTTGTGTTTAAAAATTTATTGTTCTCAATATATTAGGTCAAATTGATATTTGAGGGCATGAATATAATTAAGATAACCAGTAAACACATATGATCTACTTTCATGTCAATCCGAGGACGTTTGGTCTATCAGTCGGTTTTATCCAAAATTGACTAATGAATCAAACGACTTTGAATTGACATGAAACTAGTTTTTATGTGTTGATCTATCTCTCATGATTATATCTATGCCTTTAAATACTAATTTGACCAAATATATTGAGAACAATAATTTTTTGAATACGAATTGATTTTTCAAACACATTCGTGCCGAATTAATTTTTTTTTTAAACACATTCGTGTTCGACAAATCACTGTCAATTTTGTGCATAGATATATTTGAAAATTTTAATTCATGTTAAAAAAAATCATTCCCCTTAATATATTGGCTTAAATTGACGTTTGAGGGCATGAATATAATTAGAAAAGGTAGATAAACACATAAGAACTAGTTGCATGTTAATCCGAGGTCATTTGATCTATAAACCAATTTTGCTAAAAATCGATTGATAGACCAAATGACCTCAGAGTGACATAAAACTAGTTTTTATATGTTTATCTATTTTTCTAATTATATTCATGCCCTTAAATACTAATTCGACCTAATATATTGAGAATAATGATTTTTTTAACACGAATTGATTTTTTAAAAATATATTCATATTCAAAAAATCACTTTAATATATCGAGTCAAATTGATATTTAAGGGCATGACTATAATCAGGAGAGATAATTAAACATATAATAACTAATTTAATATAAATTCGAGATCGTTTATTTATTAATCAATTTTATCTAAAATATATTTTGATTAAAAGAAAAATGTAAATCAGTCGATAGATTAAAAATAAAATCGATCTAACTAATAAAAAAAATTAATCAATTAATAGGAGAAAATATAAAATAGGTATGTGATTTGGTATTTTTGGAATTAAATCAGTCAACTAATAATAGTAAAATATAAAATAGGTATGTGATTTGGTATTTTTGGAATTAAATCAGTCAACTAATAGTAGTAAAATATAAAATAGGTATGTGATTTGGTATTTTTGAAATCATTTGGTAATTTCGAAAAGTTACCTATTCGTCCGTTTGATTTTTTTTTTTTACTTTTTATTTTTTATCAGTAAAAAATAAGTGTTTTTAATTCTAAAATATTAAAATAATATTTCGTTTTATTTTAAAATATTTTATTCTAATAACTTTTGGCAAAAAAAGTGAAATTGAAGTAATGTATAAAAATTCTCGTTTTTTTAAACTTAATTAAAATTATTTAATATAATTAAATTTACTTTAATGATATTATAATAAAATTATTAAATTAATTTTAATTACAAATTATTTATATAAGTTTTAAATAGAGTTGCCATACCTTAAGTAGTTTCGAATAAATCTGTGATATTTTTGGTCAAAATTAATATAATATATAATAGTTTTAAATGTTAAACTAACAGCATTTTTAAATAAAAATGAGATAATGTTTTATTAATTAAAAAAGTAATAAATAATGACTTTTTTTTTTTCCATCTTTTGCCGTTAATATTTATTGCAGACAGTGATATATACTTGGAATTTCCACAAAGTACCAAATTAGTCTTATTTCTATCGCTTAATAAGCTTCATCGCCCAGATACGAGAGAGATCTCTGGATCCAAAAATGGCGTCTTCGGCAGCGGCGGTAATGGCGATCGTTCCCTCTCGTGCAAGATCGGCATTTCTCAAACCCCAGAAAACAGATGGGGCGGACTCCTTTGTGTTGGTTCCTAACCGCAGGAATCCCATTTCCACTTCGAAGGCTTCGCCACTGCGCGCTACGTTTAGGAGTAATGGATTTCATTCGGTTTTCCCGAAGATTAAAGCCCAGAGCTCCCCAGGCGCAGGTAAAAAATAAAAATATCATTTTTTTTTCTTTTTCACAATGGCAAAAGTTGCATCTTTTCTTTGAGTGCTTGCAGCAGAGTATATTCCGCAGGCAGAATTTTACAAAATCGAAGCAATCCTAAGGTGAACCTTTCCTTATGGTTTCCTGTCAAAAGAATTATCTTTCTGCTTCTGATGAGACATCGAATTTAGTCTCATTAGCCTTTTGTTTTCTGTCAAAAATTTTTGATTCCTTTGATCGTTAAATTGGAGTCCAGGCCGTGGCGAGTTCCCCATGTATCGTCGGTGAGATAACAATGACTCCTGTTGTAGTTGCAGTGATATATAATGGCAAAAGTGCCGATCTCCTAGTTTCACTGGAACTAGGGGCTTTTGTCCTACGTAAATCAAGCCTGTGTGTTTATGATCTAGGGTTTGCTGCAAATGGGCATTCGGGGGGTTACAATTTCGGACGTTCGAGGTTTTGGATCACAAGGTGGCTCAACAGAGAGGGACGGAGGTATGCTCATGCTTTTTGGCTGTTCAATATGTCAACCTGGGAGGCATTCTTTTGGTTCATCCCCTTTGTTTATGCAGTTAGAATCTTGGAATAAATGAGTATATTTTACTTCTAGCCTTTGGTTATGAATTATGATGCCTTAACCTTTGGTTATAACTTTACAAATATATTTCCGTTGCAAGCTCCATAAGACAGTGTATCATGTATGATTACTTTAAAACACAGTCAACGAAGAATTATTCCCAATCATCTTATTTACAATATCATACTGTAGTTGGTCACCAGGAAAGAAAATCTTGCTGATTTGTTCAAACATAAAATTCTTAGAACCGCTATTGACTACTTCCCTTCAAGAGTTAAATTAGACTTCTAATTTCTAATATGTGTCTATCATGAGAAAAGGAAAATGCTTTGCAATCATACATTCAGCAGTATGATGAAAAAAAGATTATATTTGTCTTTGCACCTTTTATTTTGCAATAGAAAAGAAGATATAATCGGCCATTTGGTTTCATTTTTTTGTTCTCTTCTCTCTTGTCTCCATCCAAGTAAGCACAACAAGGGATTAACTTGCAATTCGATCCATTAATTTTTCATTTCTACATATATCAACTGTCTAATGAATAAACATAGTCCTATTTTTTTTCTTTTTTTTTTTCCATGGTTTGACTAGTCTTTGTTGTTTAAGCATATAATATTTCAACCTGCTCTCCCTCCTCGCCACGGTGAATGCTGCCATAATTGTTTAAATCTTGACATGTCCAACATGTAGTGCTAATATCAAACCTTGCATAGATCTGAGACCAATACGAGCTGCTGGAGCACTAACTGATTTTGTTTTTCTTGGAAAATGTAATTCCAAGGTTAATGTTTCTTCTTCATTGTATATCTTCTTGACATATTAGGAAATACAGATGATCTGTAGCTAGTAATTATCAGGTACAGGAAATCATATTACATAATTGTTTAATGTTGGGGAAATTATCGGCTGATTTGTAAGACTTTGCTTTTCGCTATATCAAATATAGCCACTTCAACTATTAAGTATAACTCATTTTTCTGCCAATTTAGGTATATTGGACCATTAACTTTTCTTTTCCTTGCTTAGAAGTTATGGATATTAGATATTGATAATGAAACTTGGAAGAAATTGTATGAGCATGTAACTTGAAATGTAGAAGAGACCTTTATTTCCATGATTAACTTTCCTCTTAGGTAATTGCTTCTACATTCAAACTTGCTATTTATCTCTTCATCATAGAAGCTTTTACTATTTGATAAGGTTTTGGTTATTCAACTAGAGGCGCTTTCCATTGAATGTTGATATCTTCTTATAACTTCATTTTTTATCCATGCACTTACTCATGCGAAACCTTAATAATACCTCTTTTTTTTGGACATCCCACTTCAAAGTAATAAAAATCTTTGATTTGTGTTTTCAGGATCTGAGTTTTCAGAAGACAAGTTCATAGCAAAAATCAAGATGGAGGTAGTGGTATGCAAAGATCAGGTAAAGATGTAGGTTAGATATACTATTTTTCTATTTCCAAGGATAAAGTCATTCATATTGCACCCTCTAAATTTGAGATGGAAAATCTACCGCTTAGATCACCCCTCCCTAGACAAATATCGCAGGTCTGCCATTGATTGATGTCTTAGGCATTCTGTTCAATTTTCTCATCATTGTTGTGCCAAACCACACAAATTAGTGTTTTTAGGCTATCCTATCTTATTATGTGCTTGTTCCTTGAGAAGAGAACAGAATATCAGTGACGTGTCTAACTTTTGTTTTACATTAATTCATTTTACTCCATAGGTGGAAGCTGTAATCGACAAAATAATCAAGGAAGCAAGAACAGGAGAAATTGGCGATGGAAAAATTTTCGGTAAGATTAGATTTTAACTACCATTTACTAGAATATACTCTTCTCTGTTTACAAGGCGGCATGCTTCAGTTAGCTAACTGAGAAAAATCAATTTTTGCAGTTGTGGCTACCTCTATAGTTATCTACATCAGTTTGTGATAATTATTACAAAATGAGAATTTCTTATCTCAGGAATGAGCAGAACGTAAACATAGAATTAATTAAGCAGAAAGGTGTGTGAAAATATGTTGCTTATGTTTGTTGCTCTATTCGAGAAATGTGAGGTCCTAGGGATTCTTCAGATAAATTAATTATTACTTCCCTCAACACCATTTCTACCGTTAGACTCGAACTGGTATTCTGCTTTTCATTTTTCATGCAATAAGTCTCTTTCCTTCAGCCCGCTAAGCGAATAAATTTGCACCAAATTGCGTCATATGAAGTTATGATTGTTAAATGTGACTAGAGTTGTTATATCTGCCGGCAACTAAGTAACAAGGTTTTTATCTTTTGCAGTGATACCTGTTTCAGATGTAATAAGAGTTCGTACAGGTACAACAGAAAAGTTTTAAGAAAAAGACTACTGCATTCTCGCTGATGATGCTTATTTTTCTTTCCTATTTTCTCAGTTGTTTTTGATTTTTCATATATTTTGTCATTTACAACTCCATTATCTTTGAATTTTTCTTCGTTCAACATGAATGCTCATTCTGAGTTATCTGTGATTCATGAATCGTCAGGTGAACGTGGCAAGAAGGCTGAGAGAATGAGTGGTGGACTAGCAGATATGATTTCAACCTCTATATCTACTTGAAAAGTTTCATACTGTTATAACTTATCAACAGAAAATAAAGAAAGGTGAGAATGTGATTTCTGGTTGGTCTGGTTGCTGTTCCATGTTAAATCTTCGTTAGAATATTGTCCAACGCATTATAATTTACTACCGTTCCACGCCTTGCTCGAGCAAGCAACCTAATATCGTAAAGGACTTACTACATTCTTTACTGCTTTCTTGTTTTGACAATATCTTACAGCTGCTTATACTTTGACATCACCTCAAGTTTGAGAGTCAGTAATATCGAGGGCTTGTAGATAATGTTGGGTTAAGATAAGTTGATCCTTGCCGATCGCCATTTGCAACTGTTTTTAAAGTGAAGAATCTTTTTGCCCTTGAAAGGACTCTTTATATTTGCTCCCCTTTGTTAGTGAATGAAATGCCAGTGTTCTTTGTTAGTTTATCTTTCGACGAGTAGCCATATTTCCCGAATTTGTCAATGACTGTGTGGTTATGGTTGTTCTCATCTATCAGGGTTGGCCGGCGGGGAAAATGTGTCTGGACGAAGGAATGACTTCACAGTTCATGCCGCTGCGTGAGGTATTTCGCAAGCCGTTCAAAATGACTCATCTTGTCTACTTTTAGCCAATGCTGGAACAATTAAACCAATGTTGTCCTTGTTTTGATTACTGTCTCTCAGTTTGTGTGTTTCTTCTGACGATGATTCTGTTTATGTCGTGAAGAATTCCTTGAACAAGTTTCTTCAGTTTGTGTGTTTCTTCCGATGATGATTCTGTTTATGTCGCGAAGAGAATTCCTTGAACAAGTTTGTTTATTGTCGCCTTGAATCATATGTTTGGGATTTGATACTAGTTCTCTGGCTCAACGTACCAACAAGGTACCCTTCGAGCCAACATGCATTTGAACAAAAATGATAATAAAAATAAAAATTTTGGGGCAAAAAAAAAAAATGCATCTTATTTTTAGAGCATTGATATGCTGCACTCCCCCTATGTGCCTAAGCCTCTATTTGAATGGGGTAAAGGGAGGTTCATTAATAAAAAGGGGAGGGAGGGGAAGAAAAGTAAGAGAGGGTAACTTACATCCCCTTTTTGGGTGTTAAGAAATAGGTCATTCGCCAGGTAAGTGAGGGTAAAAGTTCTCCTTCCCTTTTCTCTTTCACTCACCTTCTTTCCAAACAAAGGTAAAAGTTATCTTTCCCTCATCTCCTTCCTAAAATACCATATTGGCATCCATAATGGGAGCTCCTTTCGAGTTCCCACTATGGGTGTTGCCCCTCCCTAAAAGGCCATAACGACATCCACAATGGGAGCTCCTTTAGAGTTCCCACTGTGGATGTGGCAACACGAAGGGAGTTCCTTCCCATAGTGGGTGGGAGTTCCTTCGTTTTCTTGAAGGCATGACTCCATGTTTATGAAGCCACTCCTTCATTTAATTTTTTTTTTTATTAAAATGATTTTTTAATATTTGTTTTTTTTAAAATATGTTGTTGAACAATTACTAATTTTTAGCATTATTCAACAGTAAAAATTTAGTTTTTTAATTTAAAAAATCTATAAATACATCTTCAATATTTTATTTTTCCATTCATCTTTTCATTCTCTTCGCTTTATGTATTCTTTCTTTCCTTTATTCTCCATTGGTATTCGAGATAGATGAAAATTTTAAGATTTCTTTTATAAATTTTTTGAATTATTCAAATGCGGAAGAAAAATTTATATACTTTTTTTCAAAAAACACTCGCATTCTCTCTAAATGTCCAATATTTTCTTTTTTTTTCTCTCACACACAATAATACCCTCTAAATTTTTTGATCAATCTAAGTACGACTCCTCAGCTTCATTTGGTATGTATCCACCCCAAGATCGGTTAGCTATGGACAGTCAATTTGGGATGTCTTTTTATGCCTTATGTATTTTCTCCTCAACCATTAGTCATGCTTTCGAATGAATCAAGAAGAGCTACTATCGACTCATCTATCAGCGACAAAAAATCTCTAATGCCATTATATATCCTAGCAACTCAGCGACCACCACACTCATTACAAGAAGAGTGTGAAGTTGAATCGGAGAAAGATGATTCGAAATGAAGATTTTGATCTATCGATGAAGACGTAATCCTTGTGAAGTCATGGACACTACTAGCACAAACACAGTCATTGGTAATGACTAGAAGGATCAAGCTTATTAGAAACGTATAGTTGATTACTACAACAAGCATCGGCCCACTGGAACTATGACGAGAAGCTATTACGGCTGAAATCACATTACTATAAGTTTGTGTCGATAGTAAATGAATTTTCTACAACTTATAACAATTTTTATACTCATTGTCAAAACTATTAGAGTGACAAGAATATGTTGGAGCACATATTGAATATGTGGAAAGTTAACAACAATAATAAGGACTTCAAGTATATGCATATATGGAGGGTTCTAAGAGAATATGAAAAATATACTCCATAATTAGTTACTCATTACTCTAGCAAGAAGATAAGGACATCCGAATCAGGGGAACATTTCAACATCAAAACTAGATACTAGTGTTGATGTGAATGACTCTAAAGTCTACATTCGTTCGATAGGGCAAAAGGTAGCAAAGAGAAAGAGCAAATCCAAAGTTAGAGAGGACAACACAATGAAACAAGACATCGACAAAGAATGACAAGATATTAAAGAATATCAAATATAAAAAATGATTTTACTAAAAGTTGAGATCTTTCATAAGGATTTTGAAATTCTTATGAAAAATGCTAATGATATAATACCAGAACAACTTCATATACATGAAGAAAATGATTGAAAATTAAAAAGAGATGTTACCTAGTGTAGATATGTTTAAGTTTATTTTTATATATTATTATAATTTATGTCTTTTTATTTAATGTAATGTAATATTTATGTATTTTTTTAATTATTAATATTATTCCATGTTAGTAATTTATGGATTTCAATTTTATAAATATTTAATTATATATAATGTAAAATAGGAAGGAGAGATGAGAAATATATATAATAGAAAATTATGGGACATAAAGGAGTTGAAAGGTTTTTTTGAAAATGGAAAGATATATACTATTTTTTTTTTTATTTTTGACGTGGCAGGAATGTGGCAATGAGGGAGCTGTCCAAGAGCTCCCACGACTGTGGATGCTCTAAGGGCACCCATAATACGGTGTTAAATGTGTATTATAATGCTCATTTAACACCCCTCTCCATTGTGAGTGGGTATTATAATACCCACTCACAAGAGAGAGGGGACGTTTAGAGGGATGAAAGCAATTCATCCCTCTCCCATTTTTTTTAATTTTTTTTAAAATGGTAATAATTTGATTTTAAAATTATTTTTTTAAATTAAGATTATTATTAAAAATAATAATAATTTAAATATTTTAAAATATATTTAAAATATTTTTATTTAATATGATATAATTTTAAGATAATTGAGTGAAGAGTAGAACCCACAAATAATGAGTGTTAATGTTAAAAGGAATGTAAATAAAAGAGATATGTTGTTATAATGAGTACGTGACAGTGAACCTCATGTTTTTTGA
>JBBMJZ010413113.1:13729102-13740104 GCA_037833815.1 Zingiber zerumbet
TTATGTTAAAATTTTATTTATTCATAAAATTTATACTATTTTCTATAATTTTTAAGATATTATAAATATTAGATTTGGATTGAAGATTAAAAAAATCTATAAAATTATTCAGGAATATTTTTCATATATATTATTTTTGATAATTAAATCATTCATTCATGAATATTAATTTTTTAACTCAAATTTGATAATTTCATGAATATTATTTATGTCTTTAGTCTTTCAAATGGATGAGATACCTCCTCCTTAAATAACTCTATTAAATAAAATGATAAATAATGTAACATTGAATTTGGGATTACGTACCGATTCAATCCATAAAAGTTTTTAATCAATTGATCATCAGGATAAATCGGTAAGTACTCATGTGGCAAAAGGTGATTCGCTCGCCCCCAGCGCCCCCAGCACCCCCGCCAACCCGTCCCTAGGCCAACACAGAGGAGGTAAATCATGGATGGCTACTAGCCATTAGTGCAAATGGCCAAGACATAGGGAAGGTTATGCTAAATCAGTAAGTACTCATGATAAGTAATTCAGAAGCCCAGTATCATATGATTGTGTCCTCGTTTGAAAAAAAAAACTTTACAAATATATTATAGTTAGAGATATGAATATTCGAATGACAATTTAATACTCTTCCGTTGTACTTAACCTCGGAGACAAAAGTGCTAAATAATTCTATCGGTATTACATGTATTAAATGTCGATCCATGTGACATGACATTACAAAACATACTCACATGACTTAGCTTGGACTTAAACTACAGGGGCTTGGCTTTTCTACTGATAATTCCACTGGGTCTTGACTTTCTATTGATCCGGAGAATGATTAATAGGCGCTATGTGAATAAGAGAAGATGTATAAAAACTACTAAAACAAAGGTAAGGCTCCAAGTCACATCTTCAATTGTTTAGTTAGCAGGGCTTTGTGGATTAGCATGTGCACTTAATTAGAGTTTCCGATTACAAGCCTTTGAATTGAAAATTAGAGGCTCAGGCCGCATTGCAAAGATCTTATATGATATATCTTATTTGACACTCTAAAAACTGCTATAATTTTGAAAGAGGATATTCATCAAAATTCACATAAGTGTTTAAATCTATAAATACCTAGAGTAAAAAGGGGTAAACTAATCGAGCCGGTTTGTGAGCTTTTCGAGCCGATACGATAAATATTTGTTTGTATTTAAATTTATCAAATTTGCACCGAATTTAAACATGTTCGAACTTTTTTTCAAATTAAACTTGAGCCTAAATTATTTAATACAATAGTTCACAAGCTCGTGAGCCTTAAATAAATAAATTTTGAATGTTTCGAGTATTTATTTTTTAATAATAGTTCGAATAACTCATGAGTATGTTTGAATAATTCGAGCCGAACTCAAACCTATGCTCTGATTCAAGTCGAATCCGAGCCAAAATTTTTAAATTTTTTTACCTTCAAAACCAAGTTTGAATTTAAATATAACTAATTTGAGTCGAATTAGTTTTTTCTTCATATTTAACATATTTAACAGGATTCAATGCATTTAGACTCCTAACTTAGAGTATATAGTTCTGTTGGTTGTTTATTAAAAAACAACAGAGTGAGATAGGGAGAGGCAGGGGTATAGAAGAGAATTGGCAAATTTAGAGGTGCCCTTTGATAAAATTGCCGGTCCACTTAAGCACTTACGCCTTGCATTTTACCTTCCTACCTTCTTCCTCGTTCGCCTCCGCGGAATATCCCTGCGTTTTTTTTCCCTATTTTTTAATAATTAAAAAATTAGCTTGTGGTCTTGCCTTTTTCGAAAGGTCGCCTTTCTCAGATCGAAAACGAGCACGGCCGCAGGATGCCCTAGTGGGCATGGGCCGCAATTCCGTCCAGATTCATTGAATCCAGACCGCTCTTCTTCTTCCGTGGCGTTTTCCTATTTAACTCCTTCCCTCGACCATCCAGTTCTCCGTGGCACGGGCGCAAACAGAGGAGCTTCACAACCCTGCTTCTTCCTTGTTTTCTAGGGATTTCGCTACTACAATGGCGTCTGCTACCGCTTTCCCCAGCTCCATTTCCTCCTATTCGATCGTTTCCCGAGAATCGTCAGGTATTACGTGTGCCTCTCTGCTTTCGTGGATTCCCTCTTTTCGTCTCAAACTCTTGAATTTTTTTTTTGTCGGATCTATGTAGTTGGATCCGTCAAGCGGCAGGATGCATCGGTTGTGGCGGCGGCGGCGGCATCGGCAGCTGCCGTCCGTCCCAGGGGGCGGCTGATGCTGGCGCGGCCGCTCCGTGCCTTGGAGCCTACCAAGAGAGCTGATTCGGCCGTCCACGCCGCCGCGGCGGTGGAAGCGTCCGGCGCCGCGGTGGGAGAGGAAGACACCGTCGATTATGAGAAGCTGGGTAAGGAGCTCGAGATCGCTTCGCCGCTGGAGATCATAGATCGGGCTCTGGAGATGTTCGGCAACGAAATCGCCATTGCTTTCAGGTTAAGAGGCGTTATTTCTTATCTACTGATCTGGTTTTGTTTTGGTTATTGATTGTGTTTGAATTTACTACAAATTACACGAACGGTACTATTTATGAAATTCAATACAATACTTGCTTGATTGTTTGTAGTTTGCACCAAAATGTGTCGTTTCTGTCTAGTGCAACATTGTTTTCTCTTCTAATTCATGTTTTTGTTTTTGATAAACTATAATACTGCAATTTAAGTTTCAAGGCAGGGTGAGAATCCCTATAAACCAACAAATCAAACACTTTGAGAGATTAAACAGGCAATATAGAAGAACTCTTAGATTCAGATCACCTTGGTTAAGAGCTGAGAATGCATAGAGGCGACTTATTCCATGAGTCCCCTTCCCCAGTTGTCTTGCTGAAGACTATAGTATGAAAGTTTAAAGCATGATGCGTATGTTTATGATTTAAGGTCTTTCACTGTAAAAGAGTATGATTTCTTTATTTATGATTTAAGGTGATTCAGGATAACAATTTGTTGGATAATCATAAGAAGGTTAATCCTATGCTTTTGATTGTTATGCTCTTGTATGAAGCATATAGGTTATTCTCGTCTTTGGAAACCTTCAGACAGAAGATTGTAACTGACACGGGAATTTTTTGTTACAGTGGAGCAGAGGATGTAGCTTTGATAGAATATGCAAAATTAACCGGTCGGCCATTTAGAGTCTTCAGCCTTGATACGGGGAGGCTGAATCCTGAGACATATAGGTTCTTTGATACCGTAGAGAAGCACTACGGGATCAACATCGAGTACATGTTTCCTGACGCAGGGGAAGTACATGCCCTTGTCAGAAGCAAAGGCCTCTTCTCCTTTTACGAAGATGGGCACCAGGAATGCTGCCGGGTGAGGAAGGTGAGGCCTCTGAGAAGAATGCTGAAAGGCCTCCGCGCATGGATCACTGGGCAGAGAAAGGATCAATCCCCTGGCACCAGAGCCAATATCCCTGTTGTTCAGGTAATCACTTTGTGTTCGATGTATCTGCTACATTCTTGTTCTGATCATAGTTTTAAACTCATCGAATTGATCTGTTTGTGCATACAGGTTGACCCTGTGTTTGAAGGGGTCGATGGTCTCGGCAGGCTGATAAAGTGGAACCCTGTTGCAAATGTCGATGGAAAAGATATGTGGAATTTCCTAAGAACCATGGACGTTCCTGTGAACACATTGCACTCACAGGGGTACGTCTCTATCGGTTGCGAGCCCTGCACAAGACCAGTCTTGCCGGGTCAGCACGAGCGTGAAGGTAGGTGGTGGTGGGAAGATGCCAAGGCCAAGGAGTGTGGACTCCACAAGGGAAACCTCAAGGAAGAGGGAGGAATGTCGGCTTCCAATGGCAATGGAGTCGTAACATCCAACGGTGTTAGTGGAATACCAGATATCTTTGAGACGAACACCATCTTCAATCTCAGCAGGCCAGGCATCGAGAACTTGCTGAAACTCGAGAAGCGAGAGGAGCCATGGCTGGTCGTCCTTTATGCCCCTTGGTGCCCATTCTGCCAAGTAAGACACACTCGTCGACTTTTGTTTATCAAGTTCACGATGTTAGCTCAAGGTAGCGATCACTGACTGACGGTTGCATTCTCTAATTCAGGCGATGGAAGCATCGTACGTGGAGCTGGCGGAGAAACTCTCTGGCTCGGGCATCAAAGTAGGAAAGTTCCAGGCTGATGGTGATCAGAAGCCGTTCGCAAAGGAAGAACTGCAACTGAAAAGCTTCCCTACAATTTTGTTTTTCCCAAAGAGTATGTCTAAACCAATCAAATATCCGTCGGAGAAGCGGGACGTCGAGTCACTCCTAGCATTTGTGAATGCTCTCAGATGATGAACCCCCCTCCTCCTCCTAGTCTTTTACCAGTAGTTTCTGTGGTATTAGATTGTGTTATGTTGGATCCTAGCTGTTGTTCGAGTGTCGACGCTCGACCTCTGATGATGATTTAGAAGATTGTGGTTGCTACCGAGTAGTCGTAGTATGTTACTTAGCAACTTCATTGTTGCCGGATATATAATTTGTGGGTGATCGCCCACTGCCTACTTCATTTTATCCATGCTCAGCTTTGACAACGATTTTTATTGATGAGCTATCAAGTGCAGATTATTATCTCGAGATGAAGAAGCAACGTCAGTCACGATTCGTACTTATTGACTAATTTTAATGGCCAATAGTGTGGCAAAGGCCATTCTCTTGCCCACACTGCCCCTCCCAATTTATTGTTAGTCTAAAATGAATGAGGTAAATTATAGGGGGGGGGGGCAATTAGAGGATATGCAATGGGCTGTTATTGGAGGTGTTATAACAGTCCATTGGTGTTAAACACCATTACGGAAGGGTGTTATAACACCTTCCCATTTGAACACGTTCAAAAGTTTGAAGGCATTCATTCAACATGCACGTTTGTTTTGTTTTTTTGACTTTCTTTATCTTGGGCCCACCACAAATAATATATTTTAAGGGAAATTATTTATTAAAAAATTATAAATTTTAAAATTAAAAATAAAATAAAATCATTAGTTTTTTAACGGCTAGTTAACCCGTTTAATAATTTCATTTTACCAACTTTATAATTTTATTTTACCACGAACACCTATTTTATTTAATAAATATATTAAAAAATTTTAATATTATTTTTAAAAAATAGTAAACTTTTTTTTTAATGCAAGATTGATAATAATAATAATATAAATATATTAAAATATATTTAAAATAAAATATATTTATTTAATATGATATAATTTAAAAATGATTGATTGGACTATGGAACCCATGAATAATGAGTATTAACGATAAAAGAATTGTGAGTTAAAAAGATATGTTGTTATAACGAGTACGCGACAATGGATCCCATAGTTTTTGATGAGGTGGTGGGTGTTATAATATGGATGCATTGTGGATGCTTAGTTATTAGTGTAGTAGTTAAGACATAGGAAAAGTATGCTTGGACCTTCCGAGTTCGATTCCATGACCTAATATTACAATACCTCATGTTTCAACCATTGCCCTGCCTTGAGGAGACATTTTAATGACTAATAGAAAAAATGTTTAACCAGGCTCGGCAATGCCGAGTATGGGATGGCCTGTTCGACCTTATAGAAATTTTTCATCGGTCATTAGGATAAATCGGGAAGCACTTACAGCGAGCGACTCAGAAGCCTAGCATTCCTTAGTTGCATGTCCCATTTATAGAAAAAATCACTGTAAATACGTCATAATTAGGAATCAAACGGTATATATCTAAGAAAAAACTATATATATATATGAGAAAAAACTAAACACCATTATTGTTACATCAACCAATAGATACTTTTAGGAGAGACCAGATCTCTTGGTCTAAAAAAATATACTAGGGAATGAACCACTCATAATTACGGTCGGATTGTGACCGCGATCCAACTGTAATTAATTGCGATCCGCCCGAAGATCACCGGAGGTGGGCAAGGGACCAACCTGCTGAGCGCTGAGCCAGGAGTAGCCTCCGGCAAAGGCCGCCCCTGACCATCTGTCTTAATCCAAAATATAACCTTTGGAGGGCAGGGAATTAGGAAGGGATCGTAATCAATTGTGGTTGAATCATGACCACAATCTAATCATAATTATGAATGATCTATCTTTTGCTCCATTAGTTTTTTTTTTTTTTAATCAGGAGATCTGCTTCCTTGAGGAGGTCGATTAATTGGATTATCAATCTATCACTTATTCTCCTTATCATCAAAGGGCATTTTGCTTTTTTTTTTTCTTAAAAATGAAATTATTTTATAGTGTAGCAATTTTATTTAAAATTAATCATCACGAACACACAAAATACATGAAATACGCATAAATTAATATTATGTGCCAATAAATTAGATTTATAAGGATACGTTAGATTCATATAATAGTCCAATATAAGAATAACGCTCGATAATCCTATAAACTATGATAATAAATATTAAATGAATAAGAATAAATACTTACTGTTAGTCAAAAGGTCAAAAAAAAAAAAAAAATATATACTTCCTAAGGTTGTCAGTTTAAGATATTTATGGAAGCTTATTCACTACATAATGGTATTACCAATTGAGATTAAAAAGAATCATGATAATACATATTTTTTATATAAAAAATAATTAGAGAAAATTAATTTTCAGTGTGAAAAAATATTAATATAATTTAATTTTAAATTTCACCAAATTAATTATTAAAGGGTCACACTTTTAATTAAATAGTAAGATTAGTGATTATATTCGATCCATTTTTTTTAATTAAGTTGGATCACTTTCGATCAAAATTGATTGCAATAACTTTATGAGCATGTTGTACCATATCAAATTAGTTAAAATTATTAAAAAAAATAATAATAATGGAATTATCACTACCATTTGTAAATATTATATGAAATTTTTTATATACGTTATAAAACAGCAAGCGACCTTGACGAAATTTAGATAAAAAAGATAACCTTAAACGAAATTGAGCTAAAAAATAATAACAATGCAAAAGATATTCTAAGTCTTTTTTTTTCACTATATATATTTTTCTTAATATCTATTCTTAATCACTACTTAGAGCCCTCTTCTTCTCCATAAGATTATTAAAATAATATGTCGGTATTAGAGAAGCCGCTAAGATAATGAATCTATCTTTTTATTAAGGTAATACGTCTAATTGCCTTGCATGGTTTCTGGCTTTGACAGCCTTTCTATTTTTGGTTGTTTAATTCAAGACACAATTTTGTAATACATTTTCCTATTGCATTTTAAAAAAGATTTAGGTTTAATTGTACTTTTATATTTTAAAGTTTTATTGGGGTTTTGGAATAGCTTTTTAACATCCTCCTTCTTTTGATACTCTTGCTCCTCATTATTTTCTTCACAAAGCGAGCCATTTTAGTAGCAAAAACTTCACCTTGCTTTAGATTCACGCTCTAACTTAGTTGTGGATGGTGTTCCCCTTGTTTTTTTTCCCTTCTTTTCTACAACTAATTCCTCCTTGGCTAACAATTAGCTTGCTCAATTCAAATTCAAGTAGTTTATCTAATTTAATAAATCTTATTTAGCAATGCAAAAATCATGTGTTCTGATACAATGAATAAGGTGGCCCCTGAAGTTAGGGTTGAAGTCAAGAAAGTCGACTGATATAACGATTAAAGTCAAGTAGTGGTTAACGCTCGGGGCTAGCACGGTCACATGCTTCGACGGGCCAGCCAACTGGACCTCTAGTCAGATCAGATCCCGAGTCCATTAGGATCGATGGAATGCCGAGTTGTATGAGTGTCATTCAAAGCCGAGTCCTCTTGGTCCGATCGAACATGCTAAGTGTATGACCAGACCAGACTTTTTAGTCGAGCAGAGAGGCCGAGTTGGGGTCGAGTCTTCGAGAGGGTCATAATTCATTAGCCAATTCGACCCCGTTGGCGAACGAGGTCCGATCGGATGATAGATGGGACTCGGTCAGCCTACTATCAAGACATATTAATGGCCACCAACCCAACGACCTAATATTCCTTTTTGGTGCTTTATTTAATGGTTGTCAGAGAATCAAGGAAATATTCCTTATGCAATCTTTATGATGAAAGCTTCTACCCTGCACAAGTACAAAAGTGGTGGGCCTATTTTTGAAAAGGTGTCAAAATGTCACAGTATTCAGTCTTTTTTTAGAAATACATTGGTATTCATACACAGAGGAAAATGAACACTGTATAAGGAGTTTCCTCCTAAAAGCATAGGTACATGAGTCGACATTACATATTAAGAGTTTACTGTTCATTTCTACTATTCACTACATTCCATTTCCTCTCAACCACTTCTTTGACCTGAGCGTCGGAGTGTCTACACCGGAGACCCCTTCTTGGTCCGATTGCGGACTTTTTTTTTCCCTTTACGTTCTTTTTTGACATGCAGGATCGTTCGGCGCCATCTCCTTCTAGCTTAAAGTCTTCTCATAGTTAACATCGAAGTCATCTCCCTGCACATTATCTTCCCTGATTTCAAATAGGTTATCAACTATTGAATCATGTCGTCAGTAATAGAGAGGATGAATACCACGTCCTACATTATTAGTATTGTACAAGATAAAATATGCAATGGAAATAATAAAGAACTCAAAATGAAATGACAAACTAGAGTACATAGAAATTTAACAAGGCCTATAATCCATTAGGTGCATCATTTTTTGGGAAGACCATTATATTTTTTCCTTTTTTGTGATAACACTTACGCCAAACACTTCTTATTATCGGCCCTACAGTGACACGAAGGGAGATAAATCAGGTACTAAGCGATCCCCTAACTGGGAGGATTATTTGCCACAACTACGACTCAAACCATTATCCATTGATACAAATTTACTACTCGGGTACTAACTCAGCGACACCTTGAGGGCATGAAAAAACTTAAACGCTTTTCTTAACTCATCAAATACTTAGTTGTATAATAGTAGAAAGGGATGAAAGCTCCAACATGTACTTCATGAAATTCTACGAGCTTCTCCTAAAATGCCTTAGCACTCTTGAAGATACCAACTTTGTTAAGTTGTTCTTATGCTAATGCACATTGAAGAGTCAATGTTGCCTTCACATTGGCTTACCCTTCTTCATTTCGATGATCCACTTGTCATTGTCGAGAATGCCTTTGAATTCATCCAAAGGCACAAGCAAGTAATGCTGAGATTAAGATTCTATATGGTTTTGAACCCCAGTACCTACTCTACTGACTCATCAATAAGTTACTCCTTGCAGTCAGCTAAGTTTCTCCTTTTTGAAAACCTTTAGCAATATCACCTGTTATAAGGATGAGAACAATTAGAGCACAAGAATACTCAAAACAAAGAGGGAGAGAATAAACACTTGTAGTCGTTTTCCAATTGCTCCCTTTCCTCACATTCATAGACAACTAATTCAACCTTACTTGGCTTGCATTGGTCTAACCTTTTTTTTGTCAGTCCAATCAACTACTGAATTGTTTGCATCAGCTTGTTACATTGCAATATTATTATTAAGAATATAATATACATCACTAAATATAATTTATATGGTAAATTATTATTAAAATGTGATTGATATTTGCATAGTGTTTCGTTGTAATGAGTTTTCCTTCATCCTGTATTACAAGGAGCAAACAACACAGAAGTGCAAACACGTTGAAACCTAAAGCTAGCTATTGTATCAAATATAAATCTACACAATATGCTGTATATATATATATATATATATATATAACATTTTACAAATCCTCAATAATTTTCCTCTCTTTTTCAGCATAACTCACCTTGAAATTAAACCTTTTCAAAGCACTATCAATGATGACGACGAAGACAACCAAACGTGTAACCTCCTAAAAATAAAATCATAGTCGTTCGCCCTAAATGACAGCACTTCTTTCCCTTTTCACCTGACCAGTAGAGCATTCTTCTAAAAAGAAATAAATGTATGGCCAAATTATTTTCTATCAAAAAAAGAAAAATGAAAAAAGGCGCTCTAATGTTACAAACTATCTGAAATATATTTCTCCTTCCTCTACGTCGGCAATTGCAGTTTCGTAGATCCAGTCATCGACGTCGTCAATGTCATCCTTCTTCATAAACAAGCCCAGCTGCTCCAATGGATTCAAATGACAAGGCGGTGCTTCACGATCATGAGCGAAATTGTAGGACTTCTCGTGAGGCATATCAAACAGGTGCGGTAGATACCAGCCAAATTTTTCTAAATCTTGTAGTAAATGACTGTTATCGATCTGAACAGTCTTCTCCATCTGACACAAAAGATGGTGTAAATGTAGCTCAGGTGAAATTACTCGAAGTTCCTAATAGTATATACCTTTTGCAAGGCCAAGCGCGCTGCTTCTCTTTGAGATTTCACTTGGGCTTCTGCCTTCATTTTTGCTGCGGATTCGGTGGCTTTAATTTTTGCCTTGATCCTGGCTTTCTCTGTTCCAAGGAATAGGACGATTGCAAGAGTGAATTTTACAAGAAAAAACATTAAATAAAAACAAGCTACACTAAAGGGATAGTATATTTCACCAAAAATACTTATGAACTTTTCTGTATTTGGTGTCATTGAAAATGACGGTCAATGGATGGAATTTTTTTTTCCAAGCCAATTGAAAATACACTAATTTTATGGGGAAATGATTTACACTTGAGTTTTTTGGGGAAATTTTAGTACTTGGCATGATGAAAAATCATGGTTGATGAATTTTTTTTTCCTAGTCAACAAAATATATGGGCAGTTCAGAGGAAAAAGACTTCCGCTCTAAACAAGAAAAGACATTCTCTCCCACTCCTTCATGACCCCTACTATCTCGAGCTTCCCCTCTATGAGGGGCACCTCTTTCCTTTGGTCTGTCATCCCCCAATCACCAAGGTTCGAGCATCAAAGTTTAAAATTTCATCGGGTGCAGACAAAATGAAAAAAAATTAGGGTGCGTTTGGTTTGCACCGTTTTCATTTTCATTTTATGGAAAACGCGCGTTTTCTAGAAAACAGAAAACGACTTTTTGTCATTTTCTGTTTTTCTAGAAAACGATAGCTAATT
>JBBMJZ010413113.1:13777235-13788441 GCA_037833815.1 Zingiber zerumbet
AGAGCATTTATTGGTCATCTAAGTACATGCCCGTATCATCTTAAATGTGTCTCTCAGAGTTTTCCCTCAATAGATGCAACTCCGACTTTCTCTCTAATGTTCTCATTTCTTATTTTGTCCATCCTTGTATGTCCACACATCCACCTTAACATCCTGATCTCTGCAACTCTCATCTTCTGTTCATGTGCTTAAGTCATAGTCCAACATTCAGCTCCATATAACATAGCACATTTAACTGTTGTTTTGTAGAACTTTCCTTTAAATTTTAAAGGTACTTTAAGGTCACATAAAACATCCGACGCTCTCTTCCATTTCAACCATCCTGCTTGTATTTATGTAAAACATCTCTCTCAATCCCTCTATCGTTTTGCGAAAAATGATCCTAAATATTTAAAACTCTCAGTTCTGGGCAGCTCATCATCTCCTACCTTAACAATTGTCTCATTATGTCTAATATTGCTAAACTTAAATTCCATATATTTTGTCTTTATTTTACTAAGCCTAAAACCTTTTTACCTTCTAATGTTTTCCGCCGAGATTCTAGTTTAGCATTTACTCCTTATGTGTTTCATCTACCAAAATAATATCATCTACAAATAATATGCACACTGTGTCTTAAATGTGTATAGTGAGTTCGAGACTTAGAGTTGATCCTTGATGTAACCCTATCATTATTGAAAATGTTTTAGTTACTCCGCCTGAAGTCTTTACTTCGTTACAACCTTGTACATATCCTTAATTAGTTCAATATATGTTACGCTAACACCTCTCTTTTCTAGAATTCTCCATATAATTTCTGGACTCTATCATAAGCTTTTTCTAAGTATAAATACCATGTGTAGTTCTTGTTTTTGCTCTCGATATTTTTCAATTAGTTGTCTAAGAAGTATAGCTTCTATTGTCGACCTTCCAGGTATGAATCCAAATTAATTTTCGGTCACTGCGATCTCCTTTCTTAATTTTTTTCTATTACTTTTTCTCAAAATTTCATGGTACGATTCATTGGTTTAATACCCTTATAGTTGCGTCTCCCTTATTCTTATACAAGGGAACTAGAGTACTTACCCTCCATTGATCAGACATTTTTTCATTTTCAATATCGTGTTAAATAATTTTATAAGTTATTTAATACTTTATTTCTCTAGGTTCTTCCATACCTCTATCGAAATATCATCTAGTCCAACGATTTTTCTAATTGTGCATCCCATTTAAAGTTTGTCCTACTTCTAAAGTTTAAATCTACGATAAAAATTTAAATTTCTATATTCATTTGACCTACTTAAATTACCTAAATTAATTTGGTCACTTAAACCTTCATTAAAAAATTAATAAAAATATCACTTCCACGGCCTTTTTATTTTTCCATCGTTTATTAGTACCTTATATATTCATCTTTAATACATTTTATTTGGATAGGATCTCTTGTCTTAAATGTCTCCTTCCCCTTCTTTTGCATCTAATTTTTGATATAATCGTTCAAAAATTTTATTTTTTGCTTCATTCACTACTTTCTTTGCTTCTTGGCTATAGTATATTTTTTAAAATTTTCCTCGTTTTACAAATATATAATTCCTTATAAGCTGTTTGTTTTTCTTTCACTTTCTCTTGTACTTTCTCATTCCATCGTCAAGATTCCTTATTTTGTGGTACATGTCCCTTTAGCTATCAAGATTTCCCTTGTACTTTCTCATTCCACCACCACCAAGATTCACTTTCTCTTATTTAGTGGCGCATGTCCCTTTAGCTACAAAGATTTCTCTTGTACTTTCTCATTCTACCACCAAGATTTCTCTTAGCTAAGGTATTCCTCACCGAGTACACTCTTAGCTACTATTTTTAACTTTAATGTCATCTTATTAAATGTCGTATTAAAGGCACTGTATATTTTATCTAATACTTGTACTCCTACGTTCTCTTTAAATATATTTTATTTTTCATCATTTAACTTCCACCACTTAATTCTAGGAGTCGAACATATTTTCTTTCTATTGATATTATGCTTGAGGCGTATATCCAATTAATAGATTATCGGTAGAAATTAGAAATAAAATATGTAGAAACTGTATAACCTATTATAACTATGTTCATTAAAGAGAAAAGAAAAGGCAAATAAAAAATAAAGACCAGTCTATGAAACAAATTAATTACATACCAGTGCTGTCAAAAACCTCATGGATATGCGAATCTTGTCACAATTTTCTGACAACAAAGCATCCTGACAATTTTAGCAGACACAAGTGTCAGATAAAGTTCAATACCAGAACAACATTGTCTTAGCTGGACAATAATTATGACAAACTAAAAACCCTGGAAAATGATTTTATTGCTCATTGGGCAACCAAAGAAATAGCCACATGACAAAGAAAAGCTGATCATTACTTGCAAACAGATGTAACAATAAACAATTTGAGAGATCAAGAAAAGATGAAATAGAAAACTCTTCGAATATTCAATTTGAAAGTACAACATGGATAGATAGCAAGAATTAGAATATTACTTGTAGTTTAGAGTGGACAGCATCTACGACATCCTTTCCAAAATCTTCATTCTCTAAATTTATGAGGCCAACCTGAATGGATAAGTAAACAAATGAACATACAATCAGGTTCTTGGTTCAGAACGCCTATGTGAGCCAATGACAAGATTAGCTGAATCAAAAAATTGATTTTTCCAATGTCTTTTCTGAAAAATAAGAGATAAAAGATAACAAGACATAAAAGTCACAAATGGCAAAGCATGTTGATGCGGTGCAGAAACAATTGCTGGCAAAATTATTTGTGATGGCATTCATCCTTGTAGAGGTCCAGTTGAGGCGAAATCAAACAATGTTATGGGCATGTGTAAAGAGCCTCACCCCCCACCGCCACACACACACCCAAAAAAACCCTCCTAACTTACAAATCCTAGGTCTGCCATTGTCCATGAGTAACTAAATATATTGCCACAAGTTAAAATTAGGGCAAACCATGTCAACCATGCATGTGGATTCATAATAAGTAGAAACAAAAAAGGCGTAAAAAAAACAATAGAATTGTATATAAGAATTCTGTAAAAAGTTGTTGAATGACACTCATATAGAATGTTGAATGAAAGGTTATCTTGAAATAACAGTATATTATATAATGGAATATTATAGCAACTAATTTGGCATACCAATACTGAATAAAATGGAATTTTATGTGGCAGCTGTTCAGCACACTGAAGAAGAAGCTGCAAAAGAATCCATGATATCCATGTTAGCAACACTACACAGCTTCAGATCAACACTAGCAAATCTCAGTTCATGAAAATTAACAGAATCACTACAATAGGAAAAGAGTAGTACTACAACTTGTTTGCTATGCTACATTCATGTTAAGACACATCTTGATAATCCCAACTATTTTTGAGCATTAGAGTAAACAAATGCAACATCAATATTTCTAATAATAAAGTAAAATTGTCTTTCAGTAGTTAAGAATCTAGTAGTTGTAAATCAAAATGTTTTTTCAAGATTAAACACTTTTCAGTTCATATTTTTGGAAGAATAGGAAATATTAATTAATTAAGACCCACAAATCAATCTAGAAAATAGAATGCTACGAAAATCTTTTTATGGCCCAATAATTTAATCAACAAGAATTCATCGCCTCTTTATATTAGAAAGTACTATCATTTCATCATTATTGTGGACAAGATAGGTGGAATGGTACTTTCCTAGTCTGAAGAACATCAACAATCATAACTAAAAACTAAATTGATTTTCTCTATGTTCCTTTCTGCATTTTCAAATACTTATTTTTCATCCTTCCATTGTATTCTCTCAAATCATTGTAATTGTGAAATGCAAAACTAGCTTCTTGATGAGATAGCATGTGACTTGTAAGTGGCACTTAAACAATTGCTTTGCAAGTTATTAACACTTCCAGTATTAATTAGATGGATGTTACTAAAAAATATGATTTATTCTGCAGTGTTATATTTTGTGTTTGATAATATATGATTGACATATAGTTTTCCCATGTTGAATTACAAATTGATATTGATTAATATACTGTACGCCATTTTTAATAATAATGTATTATTAAAATTGTATATCAATAACATATGCTCCTGCATGTTGCATATGGCTTGTCTAGTGTGTGAGCTACTTACCTACTAAAAATACCTTTTAACACTTGTTTTTATCAACTATGAGATACATTTGATTGCTTAGAAGAGATAATAATGAGTACTGGTCCAATTAAATTTTATTAAAATATAACATTATTGTATCACTTGTGTGAACCACAATAGACATCTTATTAATTATATGGTTAAATTACAAAGTGATTTTAAATATAATTTCATTTCAACACAAAATCTAAGTTCAAAGTTCAGACACTGATCCTCCCTCATGCACTAGTCACTATTCCAAAGGCTAATAACCACCCGTGATTTACCTCCTCCGTGTTGGCCATGAGATGGGTTGGCGGAGGCGAGCATAATCGCCTTTAAGCCACCAAGTTCAGACACTGATAATTTCCAAAATAAATTCGTTTTTATTTGCTTGTAAAAAAATGGTACCCTGGATGTCCAGAATGTTTAGTAAAAACTTCTTTAGGTTGCTATGATTAAACACAAAACAAATAGAAAATTTTACTAATACATCATGTCCCACCCTTTTGTGCCATGAAAGGGCAATTGAGGACGTCCAAGAAAGAAAACATTACCTCGAGTATTTCATCTTTAGAGTGATCAAATTCTCGCGAGAGCGTACTGTGACATGTTTCCTGTAACCAAAAGAAGAATATCCTTTAAGAAAAAGACATGCATCCAACAATGATTAAAATTAACAACTAACCTTGTAAAATTAACATTTAACCTTGTGAAAGGCCAAAGTAAATTATATGCAAATATAAATTAAGTAGCCACAGCATCAGAAGAATTATCCATAATCTAATAGAAAAGCTCAAATTTCTTCTGAAAGCACTGGGCAACATGATTCCAATGGTATAGGCCATCGGTCACAAACAAAATTATTGTAGCACAAACAATGAGTTGCAGCAATCATAGGGAATGATTAATTTAATGCTATAGGCCATCGCTCAAAGAATGATTCAATCAAACGAAACTCTTGCAAAAGAAAAAAATAATGAGTTGCAAGATGGGCAAGGAAGACAGTTCGTAGAAAGGTTTGAAGAGCCAATATAACTAGCCAACTTTAAAACGTTGAATATATACTTTCGATTGCAACGAGACCGTAGACATATACTTAGAGGAAGAACTTTACCGTTCAACAAAAATCCCATATTTTGTTTTCTTCACGATAAAATAACGAAAAATCACCTATTCTACTAAAAAAGACAACTCGCAAAGTCCTGAACCTCCTACTATTTGGACATGTTTACCATAAATTAGTTCTCTCAGGACGGTCTAGTGGCTAGCATATGAGATGTTGCCACCATGAGGTCTGAGATTCGAATCTCGGTATAGCCGAGGTAAATATTTCCCTCATGTGTCAGTCACCCGTGATTTACCTCCTCCGTATTAACCCTAAAACAGGTTGGCGGTGTGCTGGGGCGAGCGCAGTCGCCTTTTAGCACCATGTTTACCCTAAACTACTCACTGAAAAACACGGCATAGAATTTGCCCTGACACGGTATCAAGCCGGAGCAGGGCGGAGCCGGAATACCAACGTTCTGAAAAACGTTCTGAAATACTTTTTAGTGAAATAACCAAAATAACTAAAACACAAAGGAAAAAAAACAGAGATCTGGAAAGGGGGCCGATCAGGAGAAGAAGAACCCTACTATGTGGTCTTTGTAGTCGACTGAGCCTCCGTACTCTGGGCACTTATCGCCCACCCGAAGAAGAAGCGCCCGCCAACTGCTCATCGATTCCGGTGATCCTGAGGGTTTGTGGAGTTAGAAAAGGAGCGCCTGCAGGAGAGCAGTGAGCGTTCTGGTCGGTAGCAGTAGCAGAACGAGGAAGGAGGGTTTTGGTTGGGGACTTCAGCCCAAGACAGAAACCCTCGCGAAACTGGGCGTCGATTCGAGATTTGGATTGAGCGTTAAACCGGACGTGGACTGAACTGAGAAAACCCATATTACCAAGGGTTTTCCCCCAAATTTTCACTTTACCGATTACCATTAATAATTCAATTTATATGCAATTTGAATTTATTTTTAAATTTTATAATAAATATATTTTATTAATCAAAATAAAAACCACAATTTGAAAAATCATTTATCGTCGGGAGTGGCTATTTTTAAGAAAATTATAGTTTACCAAATAACGACCCAACAAGGATCTTTTTGCAAATATACACAATAGTTTATGAGAGCTAAACCCTAACTTTGTCCTATAAATATAGCTTCACTGCTGAGTCAACACTCGTCTTCCTGGTTTTCCGTCGTCGCCGGCGGGTGAGTGCTGCTGCCATCGATCCGTGAGTCCTCTGCATCTCTTTACTTTTGTTCTTGTCTAAATCCGATCTATTAGTTTGAATCGATGTGTGAAGAAGGAAAGGCAATGATGCGGATGATTGTTAAGGGATTTCCTGAAGGGATAATCCAAAATCCCTCTATGATCGAAATGTACCAATGGATTCTTCTGAGCCTTCTCCGCTTCTCGCAATCTCATACATAAATCCTTCAGGTTTTCTTTTTTTTACCGAGTTAGTCCGTTTTTATCTGAATGTAGTTAAAACGCTGTGATCTGGTGTGTTTGTTACTCTTGATCTGGAATCCACTTCTCGATTTCTACTCCAAATTGGAGGATTTTGTATTATTTGATTGTGTTTATTGAACAATATAAATATCATTTCTCCTCAAATTTCAACAAGATTTTTTTTCTCCGTCTTTTCTACCTTACTTTAAGTCAACATAACTTGATTATAAATAAGTTGTTATTTTCTTCCAAATAATAGAGGAAATGGATTGATAGGAGCTCGAAATGCACAAGAGTATCAAGTTAGCATTTCTTTTAGAAGTTTTACACTATTTATCAGTTCAAGCATTTATCTGCATGCTAGCAAATGCAAACATGTTCATTTGATTACATTTACAAATTATAATATTTCTGTACCAAATGATGAGATTTAATATTGTTATACATTATACTTTTGAATTTTCCAAACTATACTAAAAAGAAGGTATGTACCTAACTAAGACTATATATATATATATATATTATATTTACAGTTGTAATATGTAAAAATTATAATATATAGCGATAGTATATATATTTTAAAAAATTAATAGTTGAATTTTGAAATATATTTCACACATGAATCCTCCATATTTTTTTGCCAATTGGTTCTCTTTTTGTTTTGTTTGTTTGAATTTAGTTTAATAAAAACTCTGATCCAGTGAATAAAATTTGATACTGTTATTTAAATGCGTGTGTTGAACACGATTTGCATTGGGCTTAGTATGCACTCGTGGTGGCCAACTGAGCACTACCATTCGCATGTTGGGCTGGCCCCAATACTTAAAATAAAATATTTAAAAATTATTTTTTAGAAAAAAAAATCTAAAACTTCATATACAAAATTGTAAATATATAACATTATTTTATAAAAATACTTTTATTAATTTTTATTTTGTTTTTAGATTTTTTTTTATTAGATTGAGGGTTGCTTGATTGGTAATTTCTAACTGCAACAGCGGTTTCTTTTCTGTTCTGGTGTTGGAGAACAATACGACCCCACTTGATAGCTATCACGGAGTTAAAAATTGTAGTTTTGAGTGTAATTAAGAATACCTCATTTTATAAACATGAGTTAACATAGTTTATTATCATTATACCCAAATGCAAAGTCACTTGAAAAGTATGATGGCAATGTTTTAGCATCTTATACAAAATAAAGGAATATGAGTGGTCCTCGAGATAGATACATTGCTACTATATGATAAAATAATACAATTGTACCACCACCATGTATTCACCATGAATCCATGGTAATTTTGTTTTCTGCTATTAATTGTTCTCTAGATTTTATTGTTATTTTCAAGCTCAATTATTATACTTCCTTTTCAGTTTGGCTCGTGCAAGGAAAATTAACACAAGAAAACAAAATGATTGAAAATCTTTCTTAATAATGGTAGAGATTTTCTAAATTTTCTTAACCATTTTTTTTGACAAGTATAAAATGATCTAATTCATTTTAATTATAAATGAGAGTAATATCATAAGGGGCTATAGTTAAAGGAATCATGCTCGTAACATGACTAATGCAGTGATCCTCGGGAGATAGACAGTATTAATAAAACCTAAATAATTATATAAAAAATGCAAATATATTTAGTCTGTTTTCTCTGTACATATTAGATGATTGAAGTGGGTAAGAAAGCAAAAAAAACATCCAATTAGCTTCATGTTCATGGTGCATTGAGTGTTAGGTTTATTCCGGGTGGTTTAAAATAAGCATAACCCCTTGTGATATTATTCTCATTTAAAATTAAAATGCATTTTGTCTATAAAATATGAATTAGGCCATTTTGTACTTGACCGAAAAAATGGTTAAGAAAACTAATGGGTAAATTATTTTAAAAAATCTATCATTAGTTTTTAAAAAATCAATCGTTTTTTTTTTTTGTGTTGCCATGAAAAGGAAGGATAATAATTGAGCACTGAAATAACATTCAAATGGATTGAATGGGAACTTTTGTAGAATATTAATAGCACAAATTAAAATCTAGATTGATGGACCTAATTTCTCAATTAGATGAGCTCATGATCAAAGTTGGGATCAACGTTGGGGTCGTCGGGGTGACAAATGATCGTGATCGGAAGGAGGAACTTTTGTAGAATATTAATAGCACAAAACAAAATCTAGATTGATGGACCTAATTTCTCAATTAGATGAGCTCATGATCAAAGTTGGGATCAACGTTGGGGTCATCGGGGTGACAAAGGATCGTGATCGGAAGGAGGAAAAGAGTCTCTGTCTAATTTATGATGAACATATATTTTAGCTAGAAATCGATGATGAATCAATTTATCATCCGCGTAGCACATTTGGTTTTGTTGGAAAATAAAATGTTAAGCGTGGACCATGAAAAGAGTCATCGTTTAATACTTCTTATCCTATTTTTGACTAAGTAAACTCACCGCCTTATTCCACACGCCAAGAAAAAACCTCAACAGTTTTCCTTAGCCTCTTCATTCCTAAACAAACTAAATAGGCCATTTTCTCCGAAGGCTCCAACAAAAATCAATCAATTACTCAAATTATCCACTTACAAGTGCTCTCAAGACACTGTTTATATATATATATTTCTCTCTTTGTACATATAAAAAAATAATAAATCGAGTTAGTCTCATTGGTTATCTCTAGTGATCGGTCCTGTCTCACAGAAGTTTTCTATCGACCTTCCAGATAAATCGAGAAACGTATAATGGTCAAGCAGAAGTCCAGGTTACCCTCTTCATTTGTAGAATTTTTTTTTATAAATATATTATAGTTGGAGATCGAACTGTAAATATTTGAGTGATAATTTAGATATTTTATCATGACATCAAAATCTAGAGGACATCTGTATACATATTAGATGATTGAAGTGGGTGAGAAAGCAAAGAAGCCAATTAATTTCACGTTCACGGTGCTTTGAGTGCTAGGTACATTAAGGGTGCTTTAAAACTAATATAGCCACTTATGAAATTATTCTCATTTCTAACTAAAATGCATTTTGTATATCTAATATGAATTAGGTCATTTTATACTTGTAAACAATATGGTTAAGAAAACTAATGGGAAAATTATTTAAAAAATTGCTATCATTATTAAAAAATCAATGGTTTTGCTTTTTTAACATTACGAGAAAATCCACAATTAGCGATTGAATATTATTTCTATCGTTAATTAAAGATGAAATTATAATTCTGTATAATTCTGTCATAATATCGACCCTTATTAATAAAAATTATATTTAATCTATTTAAATTAGTAATGAAAATTAATTTCTGTCGATAAGTTAGCTAGGATAAAAGATTAATTTAGGAGTCATAACACGTGGCATAATTTAAAGAAATATAAAATAATTATTATGTAAAATTATATAAAGACTTGTTATATAAGCGGAGAAGGAAAGGGAATAAGGTCATCCCATGTACCAGTTGAGATTTGGGATGCATCGAAGAACACTTGGGTTGTAGAAAAATGACAAAAAAAATTTATTGACGACTCGAAACAATAAAATACTGAGCTCGCTGGACCAAGCACCGGATACACAGTATACGGCTGGATCACAATCAATTGTAAAACATGTAATAGACTTAGTAAGTTTAGTTATATAAGAATTTTTTTAATTATTAATGAACTTATTTTATTTTATAAAAAACATTATGTATGCAATGCTTTATAAAACCTTCCACTTGTTAGAAGGTATTTTATAATATACATAAAATAGGATGATACTTTTGTTAATGCTTGATCAAAAATTATAGAAATAAGAATATTAATTTTAACATCACTCGCATTTAACAATGATTATTTTATTAATTGTATATTATATATTAATAATATTTCTTTACCTAAGATGATATGATTAATCAAGTTGCTCAGACGTCTTAGCCAGCTATAGAGAGAGAGGAGTTACAAATTCTATCAGATGATGTACTAAATGATATATATTATGACGTTGTCATGGAAGGAAAAAGAACTCCTTTTACAGCATTGGCTCCTAGGTAAAAGTTGTATATGATCGTATGATTGCTCATAGGCTCAAGAGTCATCCCAGTTCTTCATATACTCAAGTATAAATGTTAATACAAGAAAATCAAGAATTGAGAGATCAAGTCACAATATTATAGCAGTCTCAAGTCAGTAAGCAATCGATTGATGATCGGATCAAGACGGTAGAATAGCGGAAAATGCAAGAATTATTCTCTCGCTTTCCATGAATGAGTCATTCTACTTTTCTAACATCATATGTTTTTGACTCACTAAGACTCAAGACCTGAATATTCCTAATAAGTAGCTCATAATAACAATAGTTCTTTTAAGGTATATTGATTTTCAACTTAATTTTTTTATTTTTTACTCATAAAACATGAAAAATAGTTATGTTAATTTTGATATTATATGCAACATTAATTAAATTACATCTTTTCAGGAACAATATAGATAAAAAATCATTACATAAAAAATTGTATTTGATATATTTTATCATTAAGATGTGTATTCTTTTAAAGCATGTTAAACTTTTGTTGATTAGTTTTTATATTTTTTGATAAATAGTTT
>JBBMJZ010413113.1:13825298-13843431 GCA_037833815.1 Zingiber zerumbet
ATATGTATATTAAATTTAGGGTCTCTAAAAATCAAGATTCTAGACATCACTCTTGGTGACATACCTCAAGGCCAATCCTTCGAACAACATTTAACATTTGTCACTGTAAAAGGAGTCTCATGGCCGGACATGAAGTTCCAAGTATCAATCAGCTGGAGCTTTACATATGATTGTTAGTTTTCTTGAAGGAGTGCCTCTCTCTATCATTTAAAAGAAAGAAGTTTGAATTATTAAAAAAATCAAACACTTGAATTATTAAATCTAGACACTTGTAAAGATTTACTTTCCGGATTAGTTTTACCATAAAATCTAGACACTTGAATTATTTAAAAAATAATAAAAATTAAATTTATCCTTTTTAAGCATCAACTTTAGCTTAACTATAAAGATCTTTCAAGACTGTAATTTAAAAAATTTATAGGTAAATTAATTTTTTTTATCTTGCAACAGTTTGAGTTTAGAACAAAGGGTGTGGATATCAAACTATTTACATATTACTTTTATTTTATCCACTCTGATTTTTTTTTTATCATGTTGATTATTATTGAATATATTTTTACTTTATAATAATAATAAAAATAATAATCCAGTAACATCTTTAGCTATCTTTTAGGATGACCGATCCGGTTCTACGAAAATTATTCATTAGCCACTAGGATAAATCGGAAAGCGCACGAGATAACCAGACCAGAAGCCCAACATTCTTTGATTACGCTCCTCATTTAAAGAAAAAATTCTTATAAATATATCGTAGTTGGATTTGAACCGTAGGTGCTTGAAAGACAAACGGGATATTCTACCGGACCTATTTTTTCTTTATAATGTACCGCGTGGAAAAGTGCAAAACTCACATAATTAATTAATTATTGTCCGACTTATCTATATATCGGAATTCTTCCCGAAACTGGTACGAGCATATAACGCCCGCGGCAGCCGCTACAAAAGGCCTCGCTTTGCCGGTCGCGTTGCTAGGGTTCTTTTCTGCTCTCCTTTCTTCCACGGTCCTACGGCGCCTAGGGTTCCTACTTTCATCTTCCTGACATGGGGCGATATCGCAGCCGCAGCAGAAGCTACAGCCCTCGGCGGTATAGCCGGAGCCCTCCTCGCCGGAAGCACTACGACGACCCTCGGGACCGGTACCATGGAGGCGGCGGCGGTGGAAGAGGAGGAGGAAGGGACTACCGCTCCGCCCCCTCTGGCCTCCTCATTCGCAACATCTCTCTCGACGCAAGGTCCTTTCTTCGTCTTCGTTGTTCTTCGTCTCCCTCTGGCCTCCTCTTGACAACTCCGCTTTCTTTTGATAGTCTCTCGTAGTTTTCTTCCACGTTCTTAAAATTCATATTTGGTTAAGTATGTGTCGTACAAATTAATTTATCGATATGAATATGATTGACAACTGAAATGAACATATGCTATTTTCTTGCAAAACTGTATTTTTGTCGTCTCAACTTGTGATTTCATATTGTATATTCATGGAATTCTCGTTCTACATCATGACATTCTGCATTTAACTGCATTGTTGGAAAAGTATGATCTACATTTCACTCCTATCAGCCAATGTTTCTTCCGAATTTTAAGGTTCTACTTGTGAAATTTTAACATCCACTTCTCTCTCTGTTTGCATGATATCTAACCGAGCAGGAATGATTAATTGAATTGGGTAACAGCTATTTCTCAATCCCATGCATGAGAAATTGATATGCAGGATCCAAATGGTTAAGAAACAAGCTTAAAATTGTACAGTCGCCTGTATGATACTGAATGAATATGTGGGCGTTTATCCAGAATGACAATCATAGTTGACTTAATATATGTTCAACAAACATGAATTAAATAATAAAATGTCTTTCTGCCATTTGTAGGCCTGAAGATCTACGTATACCGTTCGAGCGTTTTGGTCCAGTGAAGGATGTCTACCTTCCGAAGAACTACTATACAGGGTACTTCCTTTTTCTGACTGCAGTGAACTTATTGTTCCTATTCTATTTAACAAGCATTAAGATCTAGCAGCTTGACTTATGCACCATTACTAAATTACTCTTTCCTTGTTGGGTTCCTCTTTTTGAGCAAGAGTCGGGAAAGTAAAGAAGGAAATTTCAGTTCATCTCAAGAGCATATTTTGAACCTTGACATAAGAGTGAAACTAAGAGTAGTAGATACAAACTGTTGCTTTATTGGATTTTTAACATGGATTGGTTTTTTGAAACAGCTACTTCAAAAAGTGCCTACAAAAATTGAATATGTTTATTCACCCATAGCTTTTGCCTCTCATTGTTTTACCACATTTTTTAATGCTTTATTGATACTTATTTAAATGATCAAATTTGGTCAGTTGCACGATGAAAGTGTTTTGCCACTACTAGATGAATTGCTAAAAATTCAAAATTTTACAGTCCAGAAAGAAATTGGAATGCTAAGCTGTTTGCGTTAAGTTTAACCTATGAAATAAACTTTAAATACTCTTTCCCACTTTGAAATTGATAAAAACAAGAAAAGCAAATGGTAAAGGTTAAAAGATATTATTCCAAAAGAGAAATAAAAGGATAAGCCAGAATGGTTGTCTTCTCACTCTCCCCTCACCTGGAGGATAGGGATTCTTTTCCATGCGGTTGAAGGCTACTCTATTTGTCCTATCGCTGTGGATAATTGTCATCCTATATAGTTAAAAGGATATTCTAGGACCACAATCAAACAATTTTATGTTGACTATAAAGAGAAAGCAGATTTGGTCCTCTTTTGGGTTGTCCTTTACTGCAGTAATGTACTCTGATTTTGTTATTCTGTTATTGTAGCGAGCCACGAGGTTTTGGATTCGTCAAATTCCGCTATGCAGAAGATGCTGCAGTAGCTAAGCAGCATATGAATCGTCAGATTATCGGCGGCCGTGAAATTTCAATTGTCTATGCTGAAGAAAATAGGAAAACTCCTCAAGAAATGCGCAGGATAACACGGATTAGGTGTGCTCATTTATGCTGTCTGCTACTATCATTTTTCATACCTTTTGGTTAATTTCGTTGCCTCAAGTATTTGCATAATAATGAAATTATACTTCTGCAGTGATAGACATATGGGAGGACGACACCGGCGGTCTCTGTCCAGATCTCCCAGACAACGACATCGCTGTTAGTATTCTGTAGTATCATTGCATGGTATTCATAAGTCATCCAGTTTCTGTCTGCTTAAATATACTTATAATGGATCTTTTTCTGTGGCAGCATATTCACATTCTCCCACTCCCAGGCATGATTCAAGGTTTGTCACAATATACAGATTTGTTTTCTTGCATGTTGTTTTAAAAAAGCTGCTAGCCCCTATTGGATTGGGTTGGGTGTAGAATTCATCCTCTCTGTTATTAGGAATAAACTGCTGGTTCTTGTTATTGAATTATAGGAGAAACTTCTAGCTCTATGGATTATTTTATTAGATGGCATACCAAGAAAATCTGAGCAATGACATCTATTTTATTTATTGTTTCCATAGACATAGGAGGATGCCTTGTTAACCTTAATTTGTATCCTAGTAAATAATAATCCTAACATGGTAATACACCCGATAATATTCTATTTGAAGATCATGGTTTTGCATATTGATTTTCCAAATTTTTTGTAGTTGGATGGAAATTCCTTCAACCACAGAGTAGAGTTTTAAATTGATTTGTAACATAAATCATTTGTTCATGATTGTAAATAAATAACATCATTATATACATAACTCATACCATCTCTCTTAGACTTGATGGTTTCATTTTAACCCTTCTTTCAAGACCCAATAGACCTTAAAACGTTTCTCTGAATATCTACAGACTTTGCTAGCCCTGGGATTGCCTACATCCATTGAGGCCTCAATCATCCAAACTGCAATATTACGATTTGAGATTTTTAGTGGCTTCATTGACTTTAGTTCAGCAGCCTCCTGTATTCCTCTAAGAGACTCATAGCTCACCAATAGTCTATTTTACAAAAATAGAACCAGTCATAATAGCACAATTAATAATTGGATTTAGTGTTAAATATTTAGTCAATTAAAAAACTTAGATTTGGGTTTCTTTTTTATCCAAATTGGATAAAGGTGTAACCACTAGAAAATTGGCCAATCTCGTACAAATGTCTTGCTTTTTTGGATGAACTTCTATTGATTTTTATAGCCTTTTCCATGTTCATGCAGATTGTAAAAGTGAAACGAGTATGTAAAGAACCAAAGCTTTAGTAAAAAAAAGTAAAGAGGAAGTGACAGTAAAGTTGTTCACATATTGATCACCTAATTTGAAAGCTATGAGGAAGTTTCAGTTAGTCTTCATCTTCAACAGCTGTAGATCACTGATTACATGGCTTGGTAGAGATACAAGTCCATTTTAACTTTCTGTTACCTCAATAGAAAAAACTTTCCATTCATATTTTGCTTTCTTAATTGTCTGTTTGATTGTTTTATACTATCCAGTTAGAAAAAGAAATTAGAGCTTACAAAGTCAAAAGAGAGATTCATGAAAAGAGCTCAAAGCGAAAATACCATGATCTCCTGTGAAGAGAGCATGATCTTCTTGATGGTTGTCATGCATGAGATGAAAGTAAGATAATTTTGGCCTAAGAAAGTTGACGCAAAGAGCTGTCGATGCTGTTCAATAATCAAGTACACCAATAAGAGAATAAAACACGCTTGGATCAAACTTCCATATATATTCAGGAGTTGTGATATGTTCCAGGTAAAGATTAATTCTTCCAACATATCAAGTTGGAGATGATGCTTAAGAACCTGTGGGGCAGATAATGTATAATGTTCGTCATAGAGAGTATCAGATAGTTGTTCTTTTACTTTCTGATAGCATTTGCAAATTGTTGACCTCATATCCAATGCCACTCCCCCTTGAGATTAGTAAATACTCTCTCGCATAGCATACCATGCTTCTGAATAATTATTCATATATGCTCATATTCAGGGACAATGGAAGGGGTGGCCGCGATTACTACTCTCCGCCGAGATCAGTTTCTCCATCTCCTCTGAATCATAGGGATTATGGGTCACCTGATGATAGGGATCACAGGTCTAAGAGGTCTGAACATCAATCTCCAGATCCTGAGGTTAATGAACAGAGCCCGTCGAGGTCACGATCCTACAGGTCAGTCTCAGTTCTATCATTTTCATTTTTATGTGCTCATCAATCTCACTAGTGACCAAAACATTGCAGTCCCAAGTGAGTGCTGACTGGCAATATTTTTAAACGAGTCCAGAATAGGAAAACCAGCTGCTCTGAACACACTTGCCTCCAATTTTTCTGGTATTCCTTCAAATCTATTAGCAATATAAACTTAGTTTGGCGAAGGTTCTAGCTGTAACGTTGTACTTGGTATATGGAGCCTATGTTCTGGTGGGTCTGTAGTAGATGTTTTTGTGGCCCCTGCTCTAGTGGGTTTTCTTGACTCCCTGTAGTAGATGTTTTTTTGAGACCTTTTTGTTCAGTGTCGTGAACAGACTCGTTAACATAATTATGTTGCTGATTTGTGTGTGATTTCTGTTTGTTGGTGTTTGTTGTGAAACTGAACTCGTGAATAGTCAGAATCAATCTCACTGATTCTTGTTGCGCTAGATCTTTCCTTAGCGTGCTTCAACTATGTTTACCACTAGTTCATTTTATAATTCTTGCCGTGCTTACATTTTTGTTGTTTTTTTCTTTACATTATGTCTTTTCAGAGTCATGGAACCATTTTAATGATTTTTTTAGATTTTTTTTCCTTCTATTTGCCGTGGAAAGAGCTGGAAGATATCTTGTAATGCTTTTGAGTAATTTTACTCAAATTCTTGGTACAATCTGTATTTTACAAAAATAAAATATTTGCATTGCTAACTCAGATTGAAAAAAGAAATAAAATTAGAATCTCAATCAATTCGGTCCGTTTACTAAATTCTAAAAATGAGAAAAGTTGACTTGCTAGATTCAACTGAATCTATCAGACAAATGTTTGAATGCAACTGATTTTGCTAGATTCATCCAGAAATGGCTCAAAGTGTCTGAATAACATTGAGGTGTGGAAGCTACTTCTATTCACTGCCTCTAATTGCGCCTGTCCGAATTGGTTTTTTGATCATTGACCATTATCATTGGGTAAAACTGGCGTGTTGTTTCGAATGATGTGTTTTCTGCATCTTTGAAATATGCCATCATATAATAGATCAAACTGTACCCCTGCTCGGTCCCGATTCACAATGAAAAAGATGTGATCGGCTTCGAGCATCCTGTAGTACCTGCAACGATACGAAGAATGATTGTATTAATTTGGGTAATGCGCGTAGAAAGATTGTGAACTAAGCTGAATTCCATGATCACTGATGAATCTCATCGGCAACACTAATTGTTTGGTCACACTAATCCTGCCGGTTCGATGGAACGTATAGATAGCATTACAGCATATACATAAAGCTTTTCAAATGGCATTTATGCTAGGATTGAATACAATAATGAAAGATGAAGATGAAGTGCAGAAGAACAAACCATATTCCTGGTTGTAGAGGATGGCATTTTGAGTCGTCTGCAACAAATTTGTTCGGGTGTTCAACAGGCATGCGAGGATGAGTCATGGATATCGTATTTATAGCTCCATCATTGTCTTCCCAATCTTCATCCCTGCTCCAGTAATCCAAAGAATCACAAATTAGTTTCAGTCCGTAAATCTCATCTGTAGTCTGAACTATACATGAACAAATCTACATATAGCTTGTCTGACTCACCGGTAGCCTTTGTAAGGTAGGAGAGCATTGCGAGGGAATTGGTATTGGCACATCTGCAAGACTCGAAGAAATAACATTGGGTGGATACCCAAAACACTGGAGGGAATTGTGAACCCAAACACCCTTCTTGTTCTCTTAGTCGCATAGCTGAAGTAGAACGTGTTGGGGAAGGTTTGAAGTCCTGAATTAAGCTGGATGGAGCCTTGAATTGTGAGGTCGGGTAGGATCCAATCGCCTGAAGCGAAAGGCCCATTGTTTCCTAAAAGCAGATCAACAAGACCTGAGATGCCGGTATTCCTCCATCCCATACGAAAATGATCGAATCCAAAGTTGTAGTAGTTCTTAAGCCATGAAATTTCCAGCCAATCGTAGATGATAATACCCAGGCGACAAATCTGGAGCAATGATATGGGTCTCATAGACCTCCCATCCTCTGGCCTGGTAAACAAGATCCGTCAAAGGCTTCTGCCAAGAACTCAAAGCCAGTACATTACTACTTCTTAAAGAACGAACAAGTTACTCACTGCATTCCATCGAAGTAGGCTCTAGTCGTTCCATTAAGTGCGCCGGATAAAGAAGTGAGACTCAAAACCCAATCCTCGGAAGTGTCATAGCCACTGAATGTCTGTTGCAGCACAAATAATGTGTGATTCACATACCTTGTGAAGAAAAAATGAGAGCAAGAAATAGAAATAATACATCAAGGGAGAAAGTAAAAACACCTTGTCAGCAAGCATCTGCTGCATGACCCTAACGACCTGAACACCTGCTGAATGGCCAACAAAATGGAGAGGATGGTGTTCATCCCATGAAGGATAGTGCCCTGCAACCCAAGGAAATGGAATAAGCCTAACAGCTTCTGTTGGACCATCCAGTTTATAGGATCAACAGATTTTTCTATGGTTAGCGAACGAATAAGTGGGAATTAGGATTCTATTATTTCAACAATTTCAGACTAAGAAATCCAATCAAATCTATCATTTGTGTTTGAGAATTCTCAAGGATTTTACCAAAGAGCTCTATGATCAAATATATCCATAATTCAAATATAGAAAACCAAACATTAATTATCATTTTATGATATCCAAATGCAATAACTCTAAGGAATTCCTTTCCAATAGGAATTGAATCCAAACACGAATCAAAGATACTTTAATGTCAACTAGAACAGTTTAAGCTTCATGCCATCTCCAATTACGTTGATAACACTAATTACCTTCCCATTTGATTTCAATTTTTAGCGTACCTTGTTCATAAATCTTCCCAAGTTGTGAATGTCCATAGATCCTGCTATGCTCCTCCCCGTAGTCCACTTGCCCTCCCTTCAAGTAGTAGAACAGTTCCCTTGCCCTGTGCTCGAAGATATCACAAAGAGAGAGAAAAAAAATCATTTTTTCTTATATTTTCTCTAAAAAGAAGGGAAGAAATGGAAGCAATTGATTTGAGAAGAAGTACCTGTCATGGATGCTGGTTAGGGATCCCAAATCCGGGACCAGAACACGCTCATCCTTCTTCTCCGCCCCGGCGAAGTAGGACAAGCCGCCAAGCCGCTGCATCCCAAACAAAAGCCTGATTTAGCACGATATCAATCGCCGAAGAGGCAACAGCACCGTCGCCAAGCGAGACAGCACAGCGCGCAGTGTATACCCCTTTTCCGAATCCAAAGATACCGTGCACCAACACGATCGGAGGCGGCGAGCCCTCGAGCACCACCGGAGGCTGCGTCTTTCCTTCCGTAACCCTCTTCCCGGCGCCGAGGTTGAAGACATTGGGCCGAAAGCAGTCGGTTACCGCCTGGGAAAGGTCGGAAGCCAGTGCGGAGCTGAAGATGTACAGCCCGAAAAGCAGGTGCACCGCCGCGCTGACGAAGAGCTCCGTCAACCCCAGGATTCCGATCGACAGCCTCGCCATTTCTGCACCCGAAAAGAACCAAAAAAATGCGCTTTTTCTGTTGGTTCTTCTGCCGCCTCTTCCTCTTCCTCTTCTGGATTCAAAATTCAAATGGTGAATGATGAAGAACAAGAAGAGGAAGAGAGGATAAATGGAAGAAGGCTCAAAAGACCACCTCCAGCCTTATCTTCTTCCGATTATACTTTTCCTGCCATTTATAGCAAGTCTTGAATCAACCACTCAGTTCTCTTTCACCCTTTTCCTTTTTTTTAAAAGAAAATTTTCAAAATGCCAACTTTTGCATTAAATTCAGTAATCATAGAATTCTGGAAGTTCCACCTCATCATCCATCAAAATATTTTTGCATTTATTTATTATACTATGATTATTTTAATGAACTCTTATCACGACGGAGCAAATGAAAAATGTTTTTCGATTCACCTTGATTGAAAAGGCATTCATGGCGAGGAGACCTCAATAATATATTCGTGTTCAAATTCAGAGAACAAAACCCTTCCATGTTTTCCCAAGAAATTTCTTGTTGTTTCTCAGTTCCCAATGGATCTTTCTGCCGTGTGTCTGGATAGTTGGGGATAGGGTTCTTGATAATTCATAGGGATAAACTAAGCTGCCATTTCTCTCTATGAAATTTCTTGTTGCCTTATCATTCCAATGGATTCTTGTTGCTGCAAATGGAATATAGATAATAATTATGTAATGTTTTTTTTTTAAAATTATTTGTGTTTTATACAATAATTAATTGGATGGGGACAAGCAATCTTATCCTCACAGCTAATAATCCAACACAGTTGATTTGGTTCCTATAGTCTTGGTCATGTAATATGCAATACAGACGGGAAAACAAGAACAGACAATACATCTGATGATCAGAAACTTACATTATAGATAAACTAAAATTCAAAGAAATTCAAAACATAGTTTGCCAACCCTAATACCAGCCAAATAGTTATTTCATTTTCAATTATGAGAAATTCAAAATTGCATAAAATGATGGAATGAAGCATGTGCGAATAGTAATTTGAGAACCTTATCTTGTTTGATCCAGCTGCCTGGAGAAAGCAGGTCCTCCACTCCATTCTTCAGGTGGCAGAGATTATAGAATTGATGCCTGCACATGTTTGGGTGGCAAGGTTAACTCAACCAATTATGACATTAATTTAATGGGTTCTTAAAGTATCCTACAGCAAGGGGGATTGACCATGTAAATCTGACTTGGTTAATTGATATGATCACGCCCCAACAAATCAATAGCAACTATTTCATACTCCAAGTGTCTGAATAATTCATGAGAAGTTATAATTTAGACCTGGTCCAATTTGCTAGTTTTTTTTTTTCTTTTAATTTGATTCACTGTTTTTTCTTTGCATAACATTTGCTTTTGTTTGATGTTGGTTAACAACATAACACACCTTATCCGGGCTTAGGACTATCCATAGTGAGCACACGACCAAAATGTCACAGAGATGAGGATGCTAAAATAAATAAGCAGTATATAAGGATGAACATGGTAAAAAATAAAAATATTAAAGAAAAAATACAAAATTGTGCTTATTGAAAGAAAACTCTGAGAAATGTGTTTAAGATGAGATGGGCATGCACTTATACGTCCAATAAATGCTCTACTTAGGCAATGTGAGACAATAACAAATATACATATTAATAAAGGGAGATGGATATTAAAGAAGACTTTTATCAATAATAAAATAATATAAAATATATTTAAATATAAATGATGATGTAGTAGATGATCGAGCTCAATGGCACAGAAGAATCTATATAGCTGATCCCATTTAGTGGTGATCAAGACTCAGCTATTTTCTATAGTTGTTATATATGAGTTGCATGCAAAGCAAGAAAAAGAAAGGCAAGGCATCTCCATGCATTACTTCATTGTCTCCATCTTGAATGCTACCAACTCTATTGGTCTAAGTTTCTAACCAGAACACGAGATTTTCAACCATGAGTATTTTGAGAAGAAAGGCAGAAAGCAACAATTCAGGAATTATCATTCCTTTTTAATCGTACTACTTTTCAAGCATAAAGAATTCGTGACGTACCATCTAGATATGCCAAGCAGATCCTTCCCTGCAAATGGAGATGCCCACTCTTGCACTCCAGATGAGTACGAGGACTCTTGGTCGTGGGACTACCATCCTGAAGTTTGGCAGTGTAGGCACAGCCTGCTGAATTCACGGCCAGCCTCACCACTTTACCACCCATGAACATGGTGGATCATGTCGAATACAAGTCGAAACTCTTCGACCCAACTCCAGTCGACAGAGGATGGAGGAGATGGCTTAGATGGCAGACCAGCAAAGCGTCCTAAGGAAGAAGCCATTGCAAAGGAAGATGTCAGTAGATTCAAAAAGTTGAATGGTGTACCCAACCAGTTGCAAAAGGAATCCACTGCTGATCAATCTAGAACCGGAGGGTCTGAAAGGATTCTGGAATGAACTGATTAAATCACGCTCATCAATCACTTTGTCGAATGAACTGGAATTATTCCCTTTTGCTGCAGTCTTAACAATCCATTTCTCAATAGGATTCTTGATGCACTTGAACTTCAACTCCATATACATAGCTTAGCAAGCTCTTCAGTAATGTCTGTCTTCCACCTGTGAAAAGTGTAGAACTTTCGCCCATGGATATCACCACTGACTTCTTTAAGGGATGAACGATAAACTTCAAATTGCGACCTCAAGTGAGTATCCCAATTAACCTTAATACCAACCGAAATCCTTCCAAGGGAAACTCCCCCACCAACACGACAAGCAATCGCAGAACTCACCTGCCTGATACGTAAGATTCCAACCGGATGCAGTGAGCGATAGCACAGGAAGCGCCGGCGGCGGGTACGAGTACGGAGGACGCAATCGAGAGGTGGAAGAGGAAAAGGTAGGGTTTTGAAGGGAAGGGAAAGGAATCGGAAGCGGGGACGAGAGCGCCGCCGATCGGTTTCTTCGTCTTTTTTCTGAACGGTCATTCAATTTTGTATTTATTAACATTTCCAAAATTATTTATTTATTAAAATAATTTTGACCTTAATAAGAAAGCTATAAAGCGTTCGGAGGGCATTTTGAAATAGAAGTGAATGAACAGGGGCAATTCCGTCTCCGGCGAAAACCCCAATTGCGACGCTCTGCTTCCTAGACCGCTGCCCTCTCGCGGATCTCCCTTGCCCTCTCGCTTTCTCGCTGCTTCTTCCTTTTCGTCGCCGGCGTCAAAGGGGGGCGATCTATCCCGTGGCCTTCTGCATCCGTCTGTCAGCTAGGGCGCGAGATCGATGGGGACACTAGGGAGGGCGATCTACACTGTCGGATTCTGGATCCGGGAGACCGGCCAGGCCATCGATCGTCTCGGCTCCCGACTCCAGGGAAACTATCTCTTCCAGGAGCAGAGTAAGACTGCTTCTTTCTCCGCGTACTTGTTTCGATCCGGCGATCTTGCTGCGTTCGGTTATTTTGCCTCAGTATCTTGCATTTTTTATTGTTTGTATCACGGCTTTACTGACATTGTTTAGGTTTGAATCGAAATGGTCATCAGAGGATCTTACTTTATTATGATTAGTTTCTCCCTTTCGCGTAAAATATTGCCTTTGTGCCATAGATTCAAGATTTTTTTTTCACGATGTTCTAGAATGAAAAATTTTCAGTTGCTCAAATGTTATCCATGTCAGTGATGTTTTCCCAAAAACTCGAAGATAGGTTAGGAACTTCAGATGTATTGGTTTCTGTAATTGTCATCAAAAAGTCCTCCAAAGATTAAAAGAAATGAGGCTTGATTCTTAGATTCACCCTGAAACATAAATGCATTGGTTATTGCAGTTCATGGATTTTCTTACCTATGTGCACAATATAGCTCTTCTATCTTAAACAAGAAACTTGATTATAGCTTATCCAGCATACCAGTGAAAAATCCAATTTTTATGACATCATTGAGGTCTATGTATAAGAATTTATCTTTTCTTAGTATTCAGGAAATTTATTAAGATTCTTTGTTGGTAACTGATTTTTCTTTATATTATTGTTTATTCTGAAGGTAGATGTTTAGTAAAGATACTATTTGTTACAGTTTACAGTCAGGTTATTGAACACCAATGATTATGGGTAGATGTTTTGATTGTCATAGGTAATACAGTTTATGTTAGACTTTTCAATGAAGTGAATGAACCAGGACAACTTTGGTCATTTTTAAAAAAAAAATTATGTCCCTTGGCCTATTCAGTTAATGGATTGAATTCACATTTTAATCTTATTGTGGTTTGGTCTTTAATCGAAAAGTTTGCCTACTTGAATGGTATGAAATATCTTGTTGTCTAGGACAATTCAGTACAGATTTCATTCTATGATATAGTTTGTACCTTTGCTCAGAAACTTTTCTTGCTAGAATTATACTAAGTAATTGTGAGAAACAAATATGTTTTAAATTCATAGTATTCTAACTTACTAAATTGCTCTCTTATTACCATTTTCAGTATCAAGGCATCGCACACTTATGAACGTGTTCGACAAAGTACCTAATGTTCACAAAGATGCTTTTGTTGCTCCTAGTGCATCTGTTATTGGTGATGTCCAAGTAGGCCAAGGATCATCAATTTGGTATGGATGTGTTTTGCGAGGTATGTTATGATTTCAATTAATTTCCAAGTACATGTACAACCAGAACATAATGATGTTTTCATATCCTTTCTTATTTACTTGCAAAATTCATTTTATTGGCATGAAATTTTGTAACTTAGAAAGGTGTAGGAAAACATAGCAACAAGAAGTTGCATTCCTGAATTAATATGCTATCATGACTAGCATAGGTAAGAGGACCCATTAAATTATCTGGCTCAATCCAAGCACTAGCACCCAAATGCTCAAGCCCAATATAGTAGTTGCTCACTGGTCTAAGCTTATTGATTCTCCTCGTTAGCCCAAAACTTTAACGTGAGACATGGCAATCTCACCCACTTAAGTCTTGATGTCCTCTGCATATACAGAATGCCATATTTTTAAAGAGTAATTAATTTAGGCTGACAAATAAGAATCATATTTTAGGAATGAGTAATTCAAATATCTTACAATCTGTTATAACTTCTGGCTAGTTGATTTGTTTTATTTTATAATTATGCTTATTTCAAGAAATGTGAAGTAAAGGAGAAGTGGAAGGACCAAATTGAAAGAAAAAAAAAGAAGCTTAACCTCTTATTGTTTACTTGGAAGGATGGAAATGGAAGGAATAGTAACTGGTTTTCCTTTATATTATTGTATATTCTGAAGGCAGATGTTTAATATAAGCTGACTATTTTCTCTTTCCTTAAACTAGCTCATTCATTTTGTTTGCTTGAATCTATGGTGTTCGTGGCTAATTGATTATTTAAGTTATATGCAATCAGATATGCACTTTTTAGCCAAGTGGGATGGATATACTCGTTAGCGCTCATGTTTATCTTTTGTTTAGTTTCCCACTGAATTCTATTTATTTGACTTAAATCTGTATTTGACAATAACAAAACCTATAATAACCCACATATTTGTGGTCAGGTAGATGGACCTTTCGCACCATTGAGCTTGTGTAAGACATTATCAGAATATTTTCTAGTTTTTCATAAAATTCTTCTTTGACTCCTTTATCTATACTTTGAATAGTTTAGTATCTCACTCTTTGTAATTCAAGCCTAGGGTCATTTTTTCAGAATGTCCTCCCCGATTTTCTTTGATTTACACTTATTCACTCGAGTTTAGTTATCATGAATGGTACCTATACTTACTTTTTTTTGTCTTCTCATTCATACAAATACTTATTAACTCCACTAACATTTTGTACATGTTTTTTAAGCACCCAACATTTTGTACATGTTTTTTAAGCACCCAACATTTTGTACATGTCTTTTAAGCACCCAACATTTTGATCTATAAAAGCATAGTTTTATTACAAGTATGTAGTGAAGTTTCTTTTGGAAAAAAATATCAGATGGTGATTACATCCACTTTCATTTTATTGTTCATATTTTGAGTTTGAATTTCCTTATATCAGTCTTTCACTCAAGTCCAAGAGTAGATCCGTGGTGTCAAACACTTTTACTGATTGTCTGCCCTAATGGTGTCTACTGTCTAGCATGTTTCCTATATAGGATTGCAAAAGGGTCTCTTGATTGCATCATCCTACAACTTCAGTATGATTCATTTGAAGAATTCGTACATTGCACAATGTTACACAACCAATGATGCATGCAGAAAAACGATAATTTTTTTTTTCTTTGGGTATATGAGTAATTGTTCAAGGATTGTATTAAACATAGATTGATCATTAGTGAATAGTTGTTGAGGTAGAAGACAATCAACTTTCAGCTAGACATTTCTTATTGTTAGTTTAGCTTTTGATTCCTTTTTGTCTGATTCTTTGCAGGTGATGTAAACAGCATCCATGTTGGATCTGGCACTAATATACAAGATAATTCTCTGGTGCATGTGGCAAAATCTAATTTGAGTGGGAAGGTCCTGCCAACTATTATTGGAGATAATGTCACAGTAGGCAAGTGATTTTAATCATCCTTGGTGATAGTTTCTATAAATTGCTTAGCACGCCTTGCATAAGATATTGGGTTATAAATTATTGTTCTATTGTCAACATATTTCTTTGTTTACCCTGAATCAGTGTCCAAGCTGGCAGTTCTTTACATCCCAGCCATAAAGCTTTTTGTTCAAAAAAAAATTAGACCAATTCATGACCATATTAAGATTCAGATTTTGGATTCAAGATACAGATGAATTGCATCTTATAGAGCTCATTCTTGAATTAGCGTTTTAACTTTATATAGGTCATAGTGCTGTCTTGCATGGATGCACTATTGAGGATGAATCATTTGTCGGAATGGGTGCCGTACTGCTTGATGGGGTACTTGTGGAAAAACATGGGATGGTTGCTGCAGGATCCCTCGTAAGGCAGAATACAAAGATCCCAACTGGAGAGGTAACAACTATATTGTCCTTTATGTTATGTTTTTATTTTCAGAAATCAACTTCTCCTGATGCCCTTAAAACCGGTTACTCTATGTAATGAGAGTATACTTTGTGAATGTTGATTTTGTTAACAATTCTCTTATGTTTCAAAGTTAAAGGTTCATCAAGATTGTGTTAATTTAGTTTCATCTGTATTAGAAATAAACATTTGATCTAACAATTAGGAACTCATCTTTCTTCCAAAGAGTCTTTATTTGACCTACTTTCTGTCCTTGTGTGATCTAGCACTTCACATATGGTCCCAACCCATACTCAAATATTCACATATGTCATCTAACAACTTAAAAAAAAGGTAGATCCGCTACCTGAGCGACCCTTAATGTCGACCTCATGATATAGAGGGAGATAAATGCAGGTAACCATAGATGCATAGTGGGGTAATCAGTTCTTGAGAATCGACCCCGCCATTAACACAAGAGATGTCATACGCCTACCATATGCGCTACGCCCTGGGGGCAATCTAACAACTTTAAGGATACACTGTAAGTTGATTTGGTGAAATTAGGTCTAACTTCAAACAATGATAATATGAGATGATGATAAAATGCGAGAAAATAAATTAATGTACCGGCGATTTATACTAGTTAACATAATTAGAAATAGTTTAAAAAATATCAATATTACTAGGGATATACTCTTGCACTGCGTTCAATGTAGGAACGAAATACATATAGCACATTTTCAAATAGTGAAGACTAATATGAGCTGATGGCTTGCCGAATCTGATGGAACACTATTAGTGATACAAAGTATTCATTATATTTATTATTAATGGATTACACCCATTTGTGAATATTTGTTATGTGTCAGGTATGGGGAGGCAATCCTGCCAAGTTGCTGAGAAAACTCACCGATGAAGAGATAGCTTTTATCGCTCAGTCTGCTACCAACTACGCTAACTTGGCCCAAGTGCATGCGGCTGAGAATGCCAAGTCGTTCGATGAGATCGAGTTTGAGAAAGTTTTGCGCAAGAGGTTCGCACATAAGGACGAGGAGTATGACTCGATGCTCGGAATCGTCCGTGAAACACCCCCAGAGCTAATTCTTCCGGACAACATCTTGCCCGACAAGTCACGCACGACCCCTTCTCAGTAACTCAGGCTGAGCAAGTTGAGCTGGTTACATCGTCGACCAGTGTTTCAAGCTTTTTTGTTTTTTTGCAATAATTTGAAGTCTAGGCTCATTCTAGGACTGGCCTCGTCATTTTCACTGCTTTTACGAGGATATTAAATTACTTTCAGTGATCTCGCATGAACTGTGCTTTCAGAGATTATTGTAAAGCACTCGAATGAGTGCAGAAACCTGCATGGATGTGGCTGTTGGAGTAATAAGTTATATTGTTTCCCAGATAGACAACTCGTGTTAATGTTTTGGTATTTGGACGGAAAGTTTGTGTTTCTCTGCCCATTTGTTTTGTTGCCTTTTTGTGCATTTGTTGTTTACATTATTGTCATATGCATTTATCCATATACATTATTTCCATATGCATTTATCCCATTTAAATGCCTTGAGATTTTTTGATGCCAAAATGTCTGCTATTGATTTGTTATTCCATCCAAGCTGGTAAAAGGTGAATACGCTCGTCCCTAACACTCCTGTCAATTCGTCATAGGACTAACACGGAGAAGATAAATTACAAACAACTACTAGCCAGACTATTAACTTTTAAAATAGTGACTAGCACATAAAAGAGACATTTTATTTCAAATTTTATTATTCCATCCAAGTTAGAGAGAGAGTGGGGTGGGGGAATCATCAAAACCCTTTATGGGGCGCCCGGCAAATTTAGAAATACGAGCATTTCTTAAATTTTCCAAGAAAAATACCCTATACGTTCATCGCGCATTGACCTGCCCTAGCGCGCGTCAGGTTTTTTTTGTTAAGCATGACTCGTCTATCGCAACCCATGCTGCGGCTTTTAACCGCGTGTCTTAGTCTCCCGTACCAATCACATTTCACTTAAGCTTTGCACTTCTTGGTGACTGTTTTGGTCGTGGAGAATTCCCCCTTGTTTCATTCTGTCTATGTGGATGCCTTATCGTCGTTAGACTCTTGGGGGCACAGTGTCTGGTCGAATTAAAATGTGAGAACTCTTCTGGAATATGGTATAATTAGAATTCGAGTGAATGTCATCTCGTCATTACACCATAACCGACTAAAATATATGTTTTATCATTTTAAATTAACATCAAAATTACTATAAGATATTTTAATAAAGGAAAAAATATTAGAAAATATTTAAGAGTTACTTTTAAAGTAACAATAGGAACGACATCAATTTTATTCAATTAATTCTAAAATAGACAATCTTCTCTAAATCGTCTACCGAATATATCTAAAACATAATTTATAACACTCAGAAGTGTACTTTTTAAATATTCATCTTGAAAATTAGAGAACCAATGAAGGATAAAAAATGGAGCATAATAACAATTGAATAGTTAGCTAGTTGTTGACAGACCGAATATAGAAGCTTACAACATTAAATGAGGTTG
>JBBMJZ010413113.1:13879189-13898683 GCA_037833815.1 Zingiber zerumbet
AGTGGTTTAATTGATAAAATTTTTATTTTTTGAAATTAATTTTGATAAAAAAAGACATATGACTGAACATTCTGTATTAAACCCCTAGAAAAAGTTTTCATTTTTTTTAACTGTTTTTTGTTTTCCCTAACATGTTTTTTATATGATCAAAGAGGGGAAAATTAGATGTTAAGTTAAGGGGAGGTAGTAAATTTAGTAAATTATAAAATTTTGATGTATTTTGCTTGTTCTTATTGTAAAATTATTTCTTATACTTATTGTTAAATTTAAAATATAAATTATTTTATTACTTATTTATCCTAACTTAACTTGGGTTGATGCACATAAAAAGGGAGTGATTGAAAGTACCCTGAGTAAGTTTTAATATGGTCAACTAGGTTAAGTTAGGTCTTGCGATTTTGATGCCTTATGCCTGAGTCTACAGGAACTGAGGAACACAAGAAGTCGAGCGTAAGATACAGCTAGCGAGAATGATGGCTCGAGAAGCGAGTCGACAGGCTCGATGCATCTAAGGGACGAGGTGCTATGGAAAAGTACATCGACGAATGAGAAGGAAGCATGCGGCGCATCTAAGGGATGAAAAGCCGAGTAGGAAGCCTACTCGAAGAGAAGATCATAGTTGGGTTTGGGTGAGATCAACTCTAGATGACCGGAGTATCACCTAAGCAAGCTGGATCGAAAAAGATCAACTTGGAAGTTGATCTTGAAGACTCGAGGCATCTCCCTTGTGATTGAGAGCACCTCGGGTGCCGCTGTTGGAGCTATCCAACAAAGGCACGAAGGTGCCTCCAAGGTGTTTGAGGCGCCTCAAATTAAAAGGCTCAAAGGAACCTCAAGCAAGATCGAAGGCACCTCAAGCAAGATCGAAGTCGCCTCAAGAAGAGGCGCCTCCAATGTCAAAGGTATGAAGGCACCTCAAGCAAGATCGAAGGCACCTAAAGAAGAAGCACCTCCAATGACATTGAAGGCGCCTTCAGCCAGTTAGAGTCGTTGGCTGACCATTGGAGTGTAAATAAAATTTTATCCATATTGGAGGTGCCCTGGATGGATTTGGAGGCGCCTTTAAGTAGCGACAACTTTTTCCAAGAGGCTAGAAAAAGCCCTCAACCTCTCCAGTTGTAAACTAAGCAAAATTTCTGAGCCTCTTTATTTTATATTGTCTATTTTAATTGTTTAATCAATTTGACTATCCTTGCTAAGTAAAAATAAAAAATTTGGCTAACTTTCTTTTCAGGCTATTCAAACCCCCAAACCCCCCCCCCCTTCCTCCCTCCTCTAGCCGATCTAGCACGGGACCAACACTTCTCAGCCTAGTCGAGTTTTATGGACTTGGTTATATTGGCCTTCCACATTGTCCTAGCTGCAAAAAAGTGAAAAGACCTCAGTTAGCTAAAATGTTATAATAGAGCTAAGTTCCTTACCAAAGTTGAAGGGCAGTCCAGCATTGATTGGACTCAACCCAAAAATATAGAGAATGCCTTTTGGAGTAGCTTGTTGCTGTCGAATTTCAAGTTGGCCAATGTTTCTAATGCAAGTGGGGCTGTTCAGACGAAAAAATAACGGGATTTCCATCCCTTATTCGAAGAGGACATCTTATCAAAGAAAACAACCATCATTTGTGCTTGGAGAATAAAAACTCATACATTTGATTTTTTAGGGTCATAAAAATAATGAAAATCATGAGGAGAGAGGGGGATACGATATAAATGAAGGAGAATAACAACACCACATAGTAGCCAAATGGAATTAGGGGCCAACTGCTAAAGATGTATATGTAAATATTGGAAAAAAATTTAGAAGAAGTTTGGAATAGGGAAACTGAGACCACCGAGAAACTGATCTATAAGAAAGGTAATATAACTCGGGGAGGAAGATGGGAATGATCAAGAGCATTGGGAATGATGATGTGGTGATTGAGAGGTAGTTCGAAAGTTAGCCAGACCTAGCCCACCTCCCGACCGTTAAAATCAGATATGATGGAGGTGTACCACAAGATGGGAATATGCATGGGAGTATCGAGACTCATAGTGTCAAAAAAGCCATGAAAAATGAAGAAGAACTTACAGTTTAAAAAGGAGGCCGAAAGGCTAAAGAAAGAAATTGTGGTGGCAGACGATGAACATTGGAAAAAAGAAAGAAGCATGGATAAAAACCTTGGCCCGGAGGAGTTTATAAACTCCAAAGGATTAAGGCACAATCATTCGATCTCAGGAATAAAAGGATAGGACATTTGCCACAATCGTCTGATCAAAAGACTGAAACCACCAGCAGTCTAATCAGTAGACATCCCTTCAAGAATTAAAAAAGCTGGCATGGTCAAGCCACGTGACAACACCATAAAAAAGGTATTTATGATAGATGTGATTACTGAATCATTACCATAATACACCATCATCCGTATTACCTCACATTACCATGCATTTATGACATTTGACATGCCCCTTTTCAAAACGGATAAGCTCCAACGGGAAACGTAGCAGAATGATGTTAGCCAGGCTTGGGAAGCCAATCGGGAAACTAAAAGTTGAAGAGGTCTAGTTAGTCGGGACTAGGCTTCCTTTGACTAGACTTGAAAGGGAGACTTGTAATACAATGAATATGGAAGGGTCCTTCAATGGGGCCCAGTGGTCAACATGCCAATACAGGTGTTAGTCAAAATCCATGGTGCGTCAAAGGCCTAGTAGCTAGCTTGATAGGATCCCGCGTTCTCCCCCGATCGGCTAATTCCAATCAGACAGGCTCCCGAAGGGCCTCACTCCTGGGTACTGTCTAACGCTCAAGGAGCTCTACTCCCCGTCCAATCCCGATTGCCTAATGTCAATCAGACAGGCTCTTAAATGACTCCACTTCTTGGCTCTACCGAACATGTATGAAGAACTTCTCCCCCGTCCTCTCCTAATTGGCTAACGCCAATCGGACAAGCTCTCAAAGGGTTCCACTCCCTGGCCATGCTAGAAGCGTATGAGGCTCTGCTCCCCATCCTCTCCCGACCAACTAACGTCGATTGGACATTCTCTCAAAGGGCCCACCCCTCGGCTTTGTCAAATGCTCATGGGGCTTTGCTCCCTGTCCTCTCCTGATCAACTAACACTGATCGGATAGACTCTCAAAGGGCTCCACACCCCAGCTCTGTCGGACGCTCATAGAACTCTACTCTCCATCCTCTCCCAATCAGCTAATGTCGATCAGACATGCTCTCAAGGGGCACTACTCTTCGTCTTTGCTAGATGCGTACGGGGCTCTACTCCCTGTTCTCTCCCGATCGGCTAACGCTAATCGAACAGGCTCTCAAAGGGCCCCACTCCCCTATCTCTATTGAACGCTCACGAGGCTTTGCTCCCCATCATCTCTGGATCGGCTAATATCGATCAGCAGGCTCTCAAGGGGCCCCACTCCCCGGTTGTACTAGACTCTCATGAGGCTCTGCTCCCCGTGCTCTCTCGATTAGTTAACTCTGATTGGACTGGTTCTTAAAGGACTTCAATCCCTAGTTCTACAGGATGTTCATGGGGCTCTGCTCCCCATCCTCTCCTGATCGGCTGTGGCCGATCAGACTGGCTCTTAAAGGGCCCCAATCCCGGCTCTATCGGACACTCACCAGGCTCTGCTCCCCGTCTTCTCCCAATCGGATTGGCCCTCAAGGGGCCCCACTCTCTGACTATGCTAGATTCACACCGAGTCATGCTCCTCTTTCTCTCCCAATTAGCTAACACTGATCGGATAGGCCCTCAAAGGGTCAGTACGGTGGGTTGCTAGATTGATCATAGAGCTCCATGCCCTCTTAGGATATTGTCATGGCCCATTTAAGCCTCATGAGAAAGTGGACTCTCTACGTAGGGTTCATCTTCCAATAGGCCTCTCGGCCTAAGGGCCGATTTCACCATTAATATAACACGTGGATTTGTTAGAGAGTCAGAAGATCGTATCTGTATACAGATACACAATATGCCCTCCGCATACCGGAGAAGCGATTACTAGATATGGTGTAAGCATGCCAATGGGACAGATTGTCTAACAGCGAGATAATGTCTCATTAAATACAGAGATTATGAGAAACATTATAAAGATGGTCCTTTTCCACTGGTACAGGGATGTATACACACACATTTTCATACCTTCTTCCATTTACGCTACTACTTTGCTCCAGTTATTTTTTTTTATTTGACTTGATTGTTAGAGTAGCTATACTAATAATTTTCCTCCTCCCTTTGCTAGTCTTTGCAGGTAATTCCTGGAATTCTTGATCAAAAGTCCACTTCAGTCAATCTCCACGCCAATCACTGGTGGTCCATAACTCATAACTCATCCCTTCTAGACAGGATCAATAACTTTGTTCTCATTTCTAAGTTTAATTTATAAGAGCAATGATATGCTCAAGGAAAAAAACTCAAGAAAAAATTTAATGATAGACACATAAAGTCATGGTCCATCATTTCACTTTTTGTGGGTCCCATCACTTTATGTGTCTATTCTTGAACTTTTCCTTGTGTTTTTTTCCTTGAGTATATCATTTTTCAATTTATAATATGATTCAATAAATCTAACTTGATATATATTAGGCCATCTTTTAAACCAATTATTGTCTACCAACCCACACAAAAAAAAAAAAAAGGGAAAAAATAATAATACAATTCTCTTCTTTTCTTTTTTTTTTCCTTTTTTTTTTTTGTTTTTTGCCATAAAGAATAGAGACTTTATTGTATCAATTTCAGTCCTTTATTTGCGCTCAACAGCATTACTGCTGCAACAAATCAACAAATAAAAACACAGTTTGAAAATTTGCAAGCATAAAAAAATATTTATAAAGTAAATCAAAGAAATAGTAGAATGAACTTTCCATATGATAATGAACTATTGGCATCTGAAACTTATTTTCATTCATTGTGAGTGCCTCCGCGAGGCGTCTCAGAAGTGGAGCTACCCATGTCGCCGAGACCTGGACTGGAATTTCTCTTGCTTAGCAATTCACTAAATAACCTGTTTGTATAGACATAAGGTCGATGATCCATTGGTTGTCCTGTTGCTGGTGCATTATGCACCCTCGAGCCATCTCCATTGAAGTGTTGCACGAGTCGGGAATCATGGAGAGAAGTGTAACCGGCAGCAGCACCGACTCCTGATGGATGGCTTTGATAAGTAGTTGACAGGAAGGGATTATATGCGAAGGGATTGTTAGCATTGACATTGTCGGGAGAGGTAGCCCATGGTGGAGGAGGATAGGCAGATGAGTTATCAAACAGCTCAGGCTGAAGGTGTGATTGTGGTGGACATGTAGGGGCTTGTTTTCTAGCCCACGAGGCGACATAACTATTTTCAGGAGCATAAAATGGGTCAGAATCAGTTGGTTGAACAGATGTTGGAGGTTTGATTTCATCATATTGAATAGACGGCAGTGAAGTATGAGAGGGCAATGGGTTCGATAATAAGGTGAGGCTGAAAAGGTCAACCATGTCTTGGTCTTTACTGGAAGTTTTGATCGGGGGCGGAGGATCAGGCAATGCCAAGGAATTACTTCCCAACGTGTATGATGCTCCTCCCTCTACACTTGATGCACCAGTCGAAAGCATAATATCGCTTTGGTTAAACAAGGTCGACTGACCACTGATTGCAGTAGATTTGCCATGGGCAACATCTGGTTTCATTTTGAATGTCCTGCATACAGAATCAGGTCTTAGTCATCTTTAGAGTCTATTGAGTAATGGGGAACAAATTGTTTATTGATAAGACCTGCGAGCTAACTGAGCAAAATCATCATCATCTTCTTCTTCATTGTCATCATTGTTGTATTGCCTTGTTGTGGCATGTTGAGGTGCCACCATGGGCAATGAACTTGGTGTCGATTCAGATACATGGGCTGGGACCGGCAAGCCAGAAGCTAATGCATCATGCTTTACAAATAAGCTCTGCAGGTTATCATTCAATTCAAGGGCTTGAGCTAGAAGCACATCATCAGCGTCACTGTAACAAGGTATCAGCTTTAGTTTCACAATAAACACAGAAAACACTTTTTTTTTAATAAAAAAACTGAAAATAAATAGAAAAAAAAAATAATTACCAGAGACTATTATGAAGTGACATTCATTATTGCAAATGAGAGCTATAAAGTTCACTGAGATATGCAATCCAAAGAATTGTTATTCAGAGATTGGGGACTAATGGGAGTATACCTGATTGAATTGATCGATTCAACTAGCTTTTTTTGGTTGGCGCGGCACTGGTGCACAAGGTCTTTGATTACTTCATCTTCTACAGCCTAACAAGAGTAAATCACAGAATTAACTACAAGGCAATAACAGTATCTTAAGCTCTATGAACAGCATAACAATGGACAAAAATTGATCAAGAAACATACATTGCGATCATTTAGATCCACAGCTTTCAGCATCTCGCTGAACAGATCTGTCACAGTCTTCATGCCAGAAAGGTCTGCTAAACTGATTCACAATTTTTAAATGCTAATTTGAACAGGAAAAGAAGATATAACTGGTAAAATTAGCTCCACAACAACAGAGTGCACTAACAATAACTACCTTAGGGTTGCCCTTTCAGACATCATTGCTTCGTCTAGTCTTGATCCAGAACCATTTGACGTCCCATATGCTATCTGAGGATACCTGACTGAAGGTGTTGCATTTTCAGGAGGGGTCAATGTAAGAGTAGCATCTGGTGATCGTTTTGGGAATATGACGCCAGATCTCTGCAAATGTGTTGTGTGAATTATAATTATGAAGAGGGTTTAAAATGCTTTATCACATAATAGTATTTCTGTCTCACACGAGAAAACAATCAAAGATCGATCGGTTATTTGTAATGATAGCCATATACTCTAAATTAGACAGCCATTAAATAAGAGGAATGATCTTCAAATTTCAATGAAACTAAAATTTCTCTTCACCAATAGATAATCTCTTGTCATAACATCTGTCAAGAAACTCTAAAGTAATTCCTTATGAAAGAATTACCATTACCGAAGGTTAAAAGAAGTCACACAACATGAGGAACTAGAAAGCAAAGTAACATACTCTTAAGTCAGTATATGCCCAGTAAAATTGAGGATACTTTCCTCCAGAACCGCCGAATGCTTCTTGCCAAGAATCAATCAATTCCAAAATTTTGTCTCTCACTTGCAAGTCAGCCTGTTGAAATATGTAAGCTTTTGAATTTTGTACACTATGACTCCAATACAAGGCTATTACTATTAAGATATTAAGGGAGACAACAATGTGCTGACCTTCTTCCTCACAATTTTGAGCATTTCCTGTAGAATTTCACGTTCAACCACTTGAAAATGTAGATAGTCACTGCAGTTCTTAATCATCGTCTCCAAAAGCTGTAAACGGAAAGGGTCATATATTGATTTTAACCTGTGACAACTTCCGCCATTGACAACATGTGCCTCCTTTATCAAATGCAGTCATGTTAAAGAGTCACATTATACACAAAAAGCTATAGTATCTTTCTAGCAGTTGTTGGACATGTTTGTTTCAGTGTAGAATCTGCATAGTCCAAAGAATATAATTGATTGTAATGTGTGTGTGTGTGTAAATAGAGAATTAGGGTATTTTCATAGTATGTGACCACATCCCCACACATGATGCTTTCTTTGACCAACAAGAGTGACAGTGATATATATTTTACAAGGGTTGGCATCTGTTAAGACTGTAAACTTGCACGCACCGTTAAAGCCAAAAACTGAACTTTCGGATTCTTATGCTGTAGACGTTTCTTCACAGCTTTCACCACATCTTTCGCTGGCCTGATTCACAATAAACTATAAGATTTTCAAGAAAAATGGGGCATGATTAAAAGGCAATAAATTGAATCAGGAATCTCTATCTGAAGAAATTGCAAAGACAAGAGATGAGAATCTGGGCCCTCCAAATGCTTTCAGTCAATTTCTAACTCAATCCATCAGATTAAACAATGTCGGCATTTAATCTTAAACAATGCGAGCAAGGTCATGTCGCGTGGAGTTGGATATTTTTAAAAAGGGGGGAAAATGACAAGGAACAGAAGAACAATCTCGCACATGCCCGAAGTGAGAGAACAAGAGAAAACTAATCATTCAACAAGCTCGAATCACGACTTCATCAAATCCCTAGCTCAATATTCAAACCGAAAGAGATCGACTCGCCCATAAAGTCCAACGAAACGCAGGAAAAACGAAGCGTGCACCATCGATTGGTCAAGAGATCGACTCACCAGCGATTGCAATTGATGGAGTCGCAGATTTCGATGTTCAACGTCCAGTCCGGGCCCATCAAGAGGTCGCTCGTCGCCTTATCCACCCCGACGGTCGCCACTGCCGCCGCCGACGACGACGACAGTGATAAGGACAACGACATCTCTTCGCCGCCTCCTCAACCCCCCACGGCTCGATTAAGAATCCGAACAACGACAAACCCTAACAGACAAATAATAATAATAATAATAAATCCCGGACGATTCGCAATTCGTGGCGAAATTATAAATCATGTTCTTAACCAAAAATAGCTATATTTAGAATGCAGTTTACAGTTATCAGATTGTAACCGTATTTTCATAAAGTTCTAATTTTGGAGAAAAAAAAATATTATTTATTTATTTATCGATATATAAATTTTCAATTATTCGTGTAAATTTTATTTTGTCGAAATGAAAGACGGGAAGAAATTTCAGCGCTGCCATTGAACATTGTCATCTCATGCTTTGCGTGGAACGCCATGCACGTTCCTTCAATAGCTAGCTCTCTAAGAAAATGAATTTTAAGCACAAGAATAGTAGATTGTTTACTTACTTGCAAATGGAGACTCATGAGTAGTAGTAGCAGTAATATAGGCATGCAACTTCAAGCCATGGAAATCGATCTCACGGCTCGATCAATGTGGAAGAAGAGATTGGCCGCGCACGGTGGAGAAGTTGGGCACGCGAAAAACCAACCGACTACTTCCTTCCTCTACCGGCCAATTTTTCCGATCGATCAGCTGGAATGCACGTACCCTGCTTCTCCACCTTGAACGACCCATCTTCAAGAGATCTAGATGTGGAATATAATTTCCTCCACCCGCCCCACCCCGCCCGCCTCTGAGACTGCTAGATAGCTAGCTAGCTCTTGGATAAGTAGAAGAGAAGATGAGGAGGCTCCACAATAAAGCCGAGCCATTTCCACCCAAAGTAGTGGAACAAAAAGTGAAAACCAACAGCTGAACTTGAATACTGGCTACAAAGCAAAACCAGCAGCTCATCTATCGATCTCACAGTCAATTCAGAAGAACAGAACCGAAAAGAAAATATTAAGAAAAAAATAATATATTAATTAATTTATTTATTTATTTATCTGGACCACCCACGCTGGACGATCGAGTGTGACAGGGTAGGGAAAAATCATAATGGTCCTAAGTATGAACTGGAAGTGAAACCGACGGACACGTGGAGAAACTTGGTGAGGAACAGGGATTTAGATGCTAGCATATGAAATATGAATGCGTACAACCTAACACGGTCCTCCCTACTTTTTTTTCTCGCTAGCGTTTGACGATAAGAACGGGGAGGGGGCATGCAAAGTAAAATTTGGTTTCCTCGGCCGTTTCCTTTTCTGTACTGAACTTGTTCCTAGTGGAGAAAGAGGAGTGTGTGTTAGGTACACCAACAGAGGGGGCCTGATCATATACAGACACACACACACATACAGCATCTTCATTTGCCACGTACCGCTGCAAATAGTGCAATGCCATCCGAATCCCCATTATCGTGCTATTGCCTGCAGATGGGCTCAGTCCGTATCCATTAACGTTATGTAGGTTCAAAGCACAGTACAGATTGGGCTTTCCACTTCCAAACACGTTCATTAGGTTCAAAAGAATCAAAATTTTCAGTTTATTCTCAAATATACATGTTGAATCTAGAAACTCTACGTTCACTAATCCCGCATATATATTCAGACCGTGTTCCCCTTCTATTTTAACTGGGTGCATTTAAACTTACCAAGTCTCAAAAGTAACTTTCATATTTCTAATTTTTTTTTTTTTTACCCTTCCCATCAAGCAACTACTAGATTCAAATATATATAGTGCTGATTTTAGAATTATATATAGAGTTCAAATGGAGTTGATTTTTGAAAATCAACATCACAGAATAAAATAACCCGTTGGAAAATTAAATGGGTCTTTTAAGATTTAGCAACTTTAAATGCGTCTTTGATAAATTACAGATTTAACTTCTACACGGGGGCAAAATGATGCTCCATCACACTTTAATATGACTATACCCAAATGCACTGTCTAAGAGGAGGTGATGGAAGGATAAAGACCAAGAAGGAAAACTTAAAATTCTATTTAAGAGGAGGTGAGCTATAAAATAGAAAAGCAAGAATAGTAAGTTTTAACCTTTAAAGGTAAAGAAAATTAAAAAAATTTATGCTCCAATTTTATTCTTATTTTATTATATTAATTTTAAAAATTATTATTTTAGATATTCTTTTCGTCGTGACTAAAAATACTTACACCGTTCGACTCATGCCACCTGACACTCGCACTCCGTCGATGCTCACTTCAATGCCGACATCAACGCTGATGTCGACGCTCACTTCAATACCAACTTCGATACCAACACTGATTTCGACGCTAACGTCAACTTTAACAAATGAACTATAATTATTTGAACGCGTAAATCTTAATCAATAAATATATATATAATACAGAAAATTCTTAAACATCTAAGTAAAGATAATTTTATAAGTTTATAATTTTATAACTTTATATATTTGACATTTATTATTCTCACTTTCCTCCAAAGTAACCCATATTAAATTAATGAACCTTCCTTCCCTCTTAAATAAAAAAATATAAATAATTTACTTGTTCTTTTATTTCCTTCCTTTTTCATCTGTTAATAAACCTCCGCTCACCCATTCGAAAGAGAATAAGCCTGTCCCTTTACTAAATGACTAGTCATTTTGGAATGGAATGATAACCATCCTAATTTAAGCTAATCCTCACCGTACAATATAGATTTATACAGTGGTTCGACCACAAAAAAAGTACTAATGACTTCATCTATAGAATCATACCATAAGGTAGAAACACAGACAGTCGACAAAGCAACAATTAAAATATTGAAAAATCCAGAATAGAAACTGTACGAAGTCATATACAAACAAGATTAAGACATAACTCATTCAAACTTTGAGCTACTAAAGCATTGCAAATCTAACTCAATACAGAAATGTCACATTATCTTTAAGAACACAAACAAGGCCATATCTGTTAAGGAGACAAATTAAGAAACAGTTTATGGGATGAGCAAAATATTCTGACAAGGATTATTATAGAAAACCAAGATCAAAAGTCTGATCTCTACCGAGCATAATCCTTGAGCCTAAAGGAAAATACCAATCAGCAGATATACTTTGAAAACAGCATTGAGGTAAAGGAAACTTCAATCATAGTCATACCATAAAGAAGGATAAAGATCAACATCGTTGTTCAGCAGATACAGCACGTTCAAGATAATAACAATATTAGGATCATACATTACGAATCTGTATATCTTATGCTGCCAGATTAATCAACGGTTGCAACGTTTAGTAAAGATTAGGGATCATAAGAAGCCCTAGATCCAAGAATACCTAATTGCTACTTGGCCGCAAATCAAAGCTTCGATCGAGCAGATCCAGCGCAATAATTCAAGATCAGCAACCTCAGATCCAAATTAGATGCGGACGCCCGTGCCCGACGACGCAGCAGCACCGCCTAGAAAGGACAAGAAGCCGCCGGCGGGGCCAGTCGGATCTTGATCATCGAGGAAGAGATCTTCCGGAACGCGGGAAGTGCCGTGGACACAGACAAGGGCGGCGCCAACCAAGAGAGCAGAGACGATGAGGGATCCGACGGAGGTCAGGAAGACAACGAGCAGAGTGAGGAGGACGAGGCAAGCAAGGATCTCCCGGTCGGAGAAAGGGCGACGGAAAAGGACGAGCGGGGCGGCGTCAGCTGGGCGGAAGAGGTAGAGGAAGGCCCAGGCGGCGAGGAGGGCGAGGAGGAGGAAGAGGGAGAAGGGGTGGGAAAGAAGGGAGATGGCGAGGGTGGCGGCGAGGAGGGCGAGGTAGTTGACGCGGAAATACCCGAGGTTCTTGCGGAGGCGGGAGGTGGCTTCGGAGAGGGTGTCAGGGCGGGCGAAGGCGGAGCGGTCGAGAAGCTCCGACCAGGGGCGACGGTGCGCGAGGGAGCGACGAGCCGTGTCGGAGATGCGGGAGAGGAAGAGGCGGAGGGCGGAGGAGGAGATCGGAGGCGCGGAGGAGGATCCGGTGGTCGCTCCGCCGCCTGCGGGTGTGATGACGGGAAGGATGGGCGGCGCGGCGGAAGCCATCGGCGAATTTGGGGCGACCTAGAAAACAGAAAGCAGAGAGTCACTTGGATTCGAAAGAGTCGATTTTATAAACTACAGCCAATTCATTTGTGATTTTTAAAAATATATATACAAATTAATAAACGAATTTCCGGATCACTTGGAGACGAATTAATTAAGATGCATGGAGAAGTTCTTAATTAATTAAATTAATTAAGAATCTCTAACGCACTTAGTGATTTATTATTCATTTTTCTTTTTCCAAAATAAATAAATAAAATCTTTGATTGCCCCTCCACGATATGGTAATTATAGAATTTATATATCAAGAAGAATGGATTGGTAGGGCTATAATTAAATCCAAGCAAGTTAAGTTTTGTAGTGTTCAAGTTTGTTTGATAAAGTAATCAGTCAGAGCAAAGCTGAGTCTAAAATGAACCAAGCCGTTAAAATAATTATTCATGCTGAAATTGGTTTCATTTTTATGAGCTTAAACATGGCTTGAACTTGATTTATTTAAATATTATCGAGCTCTCAATTCAAACTGATTTATTATTTGAAATTTTTACATTTTAAACTTGTTCCATTATTATTGAGCTTGATAATGTAAATTAGTTGTTCATTTGAAAAGTTTCTTTATTTATTTAACAAGTTAATAGAAGTTTTATTGATGAACATGGTTCACGCACGAACGTTAACAAGCTGAACACATGTGTTCAAGTTTGTATGTTTAGTTAAACTAGTTATTCAAGTTTATTCATTTAGTTGATCCTATATATATTGAATAAATATAAACAGACTTTTATTAAACCGAGCACTAAGCTTGTTCACAAACATTCAGTTTATTTACAACTTTATGTATTAGAGGTGTCGTCGTCATCCCACGTACATGAAGTCGCCACATTAAAGTCATTATCGTATGATAGCCATGGCAACGACGTCGACACTAGAGACGATGCTGATGACTCAATTGTCATCACCGGCAGGCATGACTGTGACATGCTCGACGCGGTGATCACCTCGAGACATAACGAGGGTAGCGATCTCAGCTGGGGACGGCAATGCGGCCTCTGTCGCCACCGAGGGTTGCACTATGTTCTCTGCTCCATGCAGATACGTCGGCGAGTAGTTGCAAGAGGTGGCGACTCCGGGGTCGAGTGGGAGCATGGGGAAGTAATGGAAGATGGTGGGGCGAGGAAGGAATAAACGTAGAGCAACGATGGAAGCAGAAGAGGAGGAGGATGTTGTGACAAAGCAAGGGAAGTCAGGGTGATGCTCGGCAGAGGAGAAAGTAGGGGATGATTGGAGATTGAATTGCACCCAAGGGCAATAGAGGATCAGCACGGTACGGTCATGGGCCTTGGTAGCCTCCTCGTCCGTGGCAAAGGTGCCCAACCACATTTGTGCACCCTCTCGCACGACTCCCAGATCTCCACCACCCACTTCCCCTAGCTCCACTGTCGGACGCCGCAAAACTGGAACTTATCATTCTCCAGCCCGCCCTTCCCTTTCCCCTCCAACTGCTATTGACATCAGTCTCATCGCTGGGGCTACTAGGTTGGTGGCAACACTACTCGACTCCAATCAGGGAATTGAGCTCCGGGTAGGTGTGGTTGTCCACTAATGTTGGAAAGGGCAAAGCTCTTCATTGTTTGGTGGTGAGAGCAGTGATGATGTATTATATGGCGAGACGAAAAGGGCAGTAGCATAGTAGTGTTAGGTATTAGTTGTTGGATTTTGTAATATAGAAAAAGAGAACTATGAAGGTGGAATGGATTTACGGCATATCAAAACGCTTGGGTTGAGGCATATGGAAATTCTTTCCTTTAAGGTTTTATTTGCCCTCATTATTCAAAGTTTGCTAATGAGCTTTATTGACAAAATACCCCCAAGATACAACGCTTCAATACAATATCTAGTACAAATATTGAATTGCCATAAAGTTATGTGAAAATCTATAGAAATATGTTGAATTTATAGAGAGGTTGGTGTCTTTCCATGAATCAACATGTCTTTTCAAAAGATGCAGTCATCCAACCAAGAGACACATTAGTTCAAGAGCAATTCATTTTGAAAAGAATGAATTGACATTGATTCAAATAAACTATTACAATCTCTTACAATCCCCACTAGATTGTAATATTTCTTCCCGACTTATTATAATAAATTCATATATACAAGAAGGTATCTTTCGATTTTAACCTTCAATTAGTGAAATACTTCAAAGTATTTACAAGATGATAGTGTGCCTTAGCATTGAACTTCGTCTCTAAGCAAATACCGAAAATACACCATAAATGAACTATCCATATTTCAAAATATGTTCAAATCATTTAGCACTATTATGGTCTTGTGCTTGATCTTGGATTCATGAACATTTACAAGACTAAACCATGATTTTGTTAACGACATCATTTCTCATGTTCAATAGGTGAAATTTCAAATTATGTCTCTAATTATTTGAGACTTGAACTTCATTAAGAATATGTACTCAACCTTAACCATATAATTATCTACACTGAGCATCCTAGAAGGGACAAGTAAAGCATGTCAGTGTCAAACTAATCATATAACAGTGTCTTGTTCTTACCCATTTAACTATGGAATAGTGGTACAACTGGTACATAGTTGGGCTACCATTACCCGTGATTGTTTCAAAAGGTTTTAGTCTCATTCCACTAGATGTTTCCTTGACTAAGTCTCTCGAAAGACCCTTTGTCAAGGAATCTGCTAGGTTCTTATTGGTCATAACATAGACTACATTGACAATACCATCTCTTATCAATTGTTTCATATATTCATGTCTCAAACTAATATGCCTAAATTTTCCATTATATACTTTGTTGTAAGCTCTAGACAATGTAGCTTCACTATTGCAATATAAAGAAATAAATGACAACGGTTGTGGCCACAACTCAATATCATTTAACAAATTTCTCAATCATTCTGCTTCTTTGCCTGTAGCAGCAAGTGCTATAAACTCACTTTGCATAGTCGAGTGAGTTATACATGTCTGTTTCTTAGAAGCCCAAGAAACAACACCTCCAACAATTGTAAAAATCCAACCAACTGTGGATTTATTTTTGTCGATATTGGTTATCCAACTAGCATCCAAGTATCTTTTTAGTGCCACACAAAAATTACTATAAGACAAACCCAGATTTATGGTACTTTTAAGATAACCAAGTATTCTCCCAATTATATTCCAATGTTCAATACTTGGGTTGCTTGTGAATCTTGACATTTTGCACACTGCAAATGCTATGTCCGGCCTTATACAGTGTGTAGCATACATAAGGCTACCAATCACACTAGCATATTCTAGTTGTGCTACTACCCTGCCAGAATTTTCTAGTAATTTAATAGTAGTACCATATAGTGTATTAACTTCTTAAAATTCCAACTCCCACTATTTTTCATGACTTTATACCTAAGATAGTATCTACCTCACTAAGATTTTTCATCTTGAATTATGAAATAAGATACTTCTTAGTATCATTTATACCTTGCATATTTGTTCCAAAGATAAGAAAGTCATCAACATATAAGCATAAAAGAACTCTAAAATCATTTGTGAATTTTGAATATATGCACTTATCACATTATTATGTTTAAAATCATGAGATAAAATAACACGATCAAACTTCTCTTGTCATTATTTAGGAGCTTGTTTTAGTCGATAAAGCAATTTGACCAACTTGCAAAACTTCTTCTCATTTCTGTTAGTACTAGTCCTAAGAGTTAATTATAAGATGATTGACAAGGAACATATTATATCATATTTTATTAGTAAAAGATAATATTTATGGTTATTATATTTACTTCAAATCTGTCCTAAGAGTCAACTAGCACAGATTTGAAGTAAATATAATAACTATAAATATTATCTTTTACTAATAAAATATGATATAATATGTTCTTTGTCAATAATATGATTATATATATATATATATATATATATATATAACATTACTCTTAACTATTCCTAATCAAACATATTGGAACCCCGTGGTAGTTTTGATGTGATCAACTAGGTTAAGTTAGGTCCTGTTAAGTTTGATCCTTGTGTCTAAGTGTGTAGGAGCTTAGGAACACAAGAAGTTAAGCGGAAGATGCAGCTAGCGAGAATGATGGCGCAGGAAGGGAGTCGATGGGCTCGGTGCATCCGAGGGACGAGATGCTGTGGAAGAGTACACCAGTAGATGAGAAGGACGTGCACGACGTTCCGAGAGATGAGAAGCCAGAGCGGAAGCCTGCTCGAGGAGAAGACCAAAAAATGGGATCGAGTGAGCCTTATCCTAGATGGTTGTGATCACCCAGGCTATCGGAGCAGCAGAAGAGCAAAAAGAAGGCTGGAAATACTGCTGGAGGTGCCTTCAAAGGGAGTTGAAGGTGCCTCCGTGAGCCTCCGCACCTTCATGTGGAAGGCATCGTCCATGGTTAGAAGGTGCCTTCGATGAACAGTATGAAGGTGTCTTCCAGCCCTATGGAAGGCGCCTTCGACCAAGCTAATTTTACCATTGCCAAAGGATAAAACTTTATCCTTTAGCGCCTCGCTAGAGGTGCCTCCCAGCCTGTTGGAGGCGCCTTCAAGCTCCGGATAAAGTTTTCTAGGAGCTATAAAAAGGCCTATGGAGCTAGGAAATAGAACACAACTCTTGTAATCTATTCTTAACAACCGTCTGAGCGTTCAACGATTGTAAGAGGCTTCTCTGCCTACATGAAAGAGATCTTTTAGTGCTTTCATTGTCCTTGGATTAACAACCACCTATGTAGTAACCAAGTAAATTCTGAGCCTCATCTTTTTAGTAGTTAATCTGAGTTATTAGTATTGTTACTTTTAATTTGAGTTGAAAGAACGGGAAAGATGTTTTTTTCCTTTTTCAAGGAATTTACCTCCTCTTGTCAGTCCCACTGCGCCAACAAGTGGTATCAGAGCACAATCGCCTCAGAAGGACTAACCGCCGACTAAAGCACCGAAGCGATGGTCGGATCGACAATTTACCCACCAAAGTTTGAGGGAGAATTTGCGTCTTGGAAGAAATGCATGGAGGTATTTTTTAAAACCGATTTTGAATTATTGTTAATATTAAAATATGGATTTGTAGCACTGAAAAAAACGAGGAGTATCAATGGACCAAAAAGGAGCAAGCAGATTTCGTAGCAAATGGATGAGCTGAATTTCATCTACTAAGCATGCTACCTCTGCAAGAAGTCAATAGAATTGACACCTACGAATCAGCAAAGGAACTTTGGGAGAAATCCTAGAAGTACATGAAGGTACGCCCGAAGCCAAACTCGCAAAACGGGACCTACTCTAGAACAAAATAAGAAATCTCTGAATGGAAGAAGGTGAATCGGTTGCTCAACTACACGGAAGAATTAAAGAGCTAATTACTGGCTTAACAAACCTTGGAGAAACGATAACCAATCGGGACACACTAAGGTATGCTTTAAATGTGTTCCCGAGAACACCAGAATGGACATCTATAGTAGACTCTTACTATATCTCCAAAGTTCTCGAGGTGAGTACTTTAGAAAATCTTTTCTCCACTTTTGAATTACATGAATCTCGATGTGTAGGACAAAGAAAGGGACCGAGTTAGAACATTGCCCTAAAGGTAAGAACAGACGATCCAGACTTTAAAGAGTCAATTGATGAAGATGACATGGCTTTAATGGTAAGAAAATTTAATAAGTTTATTCGATCTAATAAGTTTAAATCACAGACAAAAAAGGATTATTGAAACAAAAGGAAAGTTCGATGCTACAACTGCAACGAAGAAGGGCACATCAAGGATGAATGTCATAAACTAAATAAGAAGGAGAAAGACAAGGGCAACAAATCAAAACACAAGAACTTGAAGATCATATGGATTGAATCATCATCCTCTGAGTCCGAGATCAAGGCCTTCTCTGGACTAGCCCTAATGGCAAACCATCAAACAAAAGATGAAAGCAGCTCAAAGATGAGTATCGATGAAGGGAGAGCATCAGATCACGAGGTAAGTGACGTACGTGCACTATCTCCCGAGCAGTCTTTTAATTTTATCAAAATGGTTTCTAAAAATTTGTACAAATTAGAAAAAGAAAGTATTGATTTAAAAAGGCAATTAGCTAATGCATGTCTTCCAGAATTGTATGATAATCTAAAATTAGAAAACAAAAAATTGAAGATAAAAATCAAAAATTTTAAAAACGACCATGCATGCTTGAATTTGAATAGTTGTCAAAAACCAAAATCTAGAAAGTATGGTAGACTAAATTGATATATTAGATATCACCAAAGATAAATTATGAATATTCCTAAAAATTATGTACCCTCCAAATTTTTAATTAATCAAGTAGATAGGAACCTATATTGGGTTCCAAAGTCATGCTTAGACTATTTTTTTTTAAAAAAAATAGGGTTAAAATGTCAAAAAGGAAATTAAATATTAATTTCTTTAAAAGACTTTGTCTAAGAAAGTGGTTGTTGTTCCAATATCCAAGAAGGTCTAGTGCCTCGCCATAGCCTAGAAGCTAATTATTGATTTTAATGTTTAATTGACTAACTGTTAAATAATTTATTATTATAATCATTTAACAAATTTTAAAATTCTTTAAAGGATTAGTCGAATTTTTAGAATTGACAAAATATTTTCTTTAAAACTCTTTCTTGTCAAATATAAAGTATGACTTTATGGAAATTTTTAAGTGCCCTATAATTTATTTTAAACTTTCTAACTTTTTATGTTATTTTCCTATTATTTTACTGTAATCAAAGGTGGAGGAAATGGTCCAAGTTTAGGGGGAGATTTTAAAATTTTAAATTTTGTTTTATTTTAAAATTTTGAATTTTGCTAACACATTTGCAATATTTTAAATTTTGCAACAATATATTTAATGTTTCTATAATGTTATTTGTGCAATTTCTTTACAATATTTATTGCATTATTTTTACCCTAACTTGAATTCAGGCTGATGCACATAAAAAAAAAAGAGATTGTTGGAACCCCGTGGTAATTTTGATGTGATCAACCAGGTTAAGTTAGATCCTGTTGAGTTTGATCCTATTGAGTTTGATCCTTGTGTCTAAGTGTACAGAAGCTTAGGAATACAAGAAGTCGAGCGGAAGACATAACTGTTGGTGCGGGAAGCATCAGACGATCGAACCTGAGTTTTGATAAT
>JBBMJZ010413113.1:13938087-13948235 GCA_037833815.1 Zingiber zerumbet
AGAAAAATATTTAGGATTGAACCAGGGGTAATACAGTAAATGTGCAAGTAGGTTATATATTAAAACCTCCAAACAAACAAATTTTTATTATATTACTTATGACTGAACCAAACAACATTAAGTTATATTTTGATAATCACATAACCAAGGTTATACCTGATAACTTGAATCAAACGCACCCTAAAGGTAAAATCCTAATTGACATACTCACAAACTAAAAAAAATCTACTCTATTGCGAACGTAAATATAGTACCCAAAATCTGCGGCGTAAGATTATAGGACATCAATCCTCTCTATATACATATATAATTTTTTTTACTAATTTGTTTATATATGTTTTTAAAACTTATAATTCTTGTGGTGATAATTTTTTTTTTATCTATTTAGTAATTTTTAAATTTAATTATTCAATTTTTTGAATTGACTAATTTTAAAAATGACTGATCCAATCTAAGTGACTGACTAATCCAATCCTGATCACTCAAATAAATTTTAAAAAAAATATAAATAGATTATGATAGACACTCCACCATCATAAGTAATTTCAACACGATAAATATATATATGATATACCGCATCTGAATAACGAAGGGCTAAAATTTTAGTTTTAGACTAGGCCCACAGGCAGACAGGTCCAGGAGTTGCCACCAGCCAGCTCTTTTGCTCTTTTTTTCATTTCCAGCTCAATCAGCGTCAGCCATGTGCACTAAAAGCTAGATCACGCAAATCTCACTCTCTAACTTTCCATTTTTACCAAATTTAAATTCTCACCCTTGCCGAATGGCACATTTATCCACAGATAATAGTATAACTTTATATTTTTATTTTCAAGGTCATCACTGATAATAAATTAAGTTCTCTGTACAAGTGAGAGGCTAAAAAACACATTGAGGTGGACAGTTTTTATAATGTCCTGAAGTCTGTAGGATCATTAACTGAACTTCAATTCCATACAACTCGAGAGAGGTATAGAAGACAATGGAAAAATCAATGAGCAATATTTGACATGATCGTATCATGCAGGCAGTGGCTCCTCTGGAACTGCAATTGTACAATGAAACAAAGCTAATGTGCATTCAACTGGTTCATGGTTGCAACTGTAAAATAAAAATAGAGAGATGGAAACCTTTTGTTTTTCTTGCTGCTTGCTTTGAGATGTCACCAGAGGGTACATCAGGAAGATCGATAAGCTCATCTTCTTTGATCTCGACCTGGGAATCAGCTATAGGCTCTAATGCCTGAGAAGGAACTGTAGGCATGGATTGGAGGGTAATCTGCAAGTATACAAAAGGATTCCAAGGTTAAATGCACGATCACTCAGATGTTGGATGCACAAACACAACGGCATTTGATTGTATTTCGAAAATTCAAAGTCGCTTCTTCAGGTCGGTGAACAAGGTGGTACTATAAACTGCACCTTTGGCTGCCTACTGCAACCACTAGACAATGTGTGCTCCAAGCAGAAGTTGGAAATAAATGGGTTGATGCAGTTTTTATAAGGTGCATGTTCAAGTGTTTACTGAAACTGCTACTCATCATATAAAAGTTGAATACTAAAAAATAAATAAATTAAGCATACGACAATTCCATTGCGAAACCAGAAAGCCCAAAGGAAGGTATTGAGAGATTTCTGGGAAGAAAAACTTGCCTCAGTTTCCAAATTCTCAAACTCTGCTAGAACCTCTTCCTCATCTTCGGGAGATAGACTCTCTCCCAGGATTGCATTTATTTCCTTCAAAATGAAAAACAAAAAAGAAAAGAAAAACAGCTCCACAACTTTAGGAAGTACATTCACATTTATGTGAGAGAGAAACTGGTGAAAATAAGAAAACTATAGATCAAAAAGAACTACGATTAAAAAAAAACTAATCAAAACTACACGAATTCAGATTTATCAAACTTTTCCAAGCTAACACTTTTATTTAAATCCTCCCTCTAAGTAAGAAATAAGAAAACAAAGGAAACAGAGGTTACAACATTTACCTTGTAAACAGGATAATGACAATGTCCAAAAATTTAGAATTTTATACAACATAGTGTATTTGTTTTAACAAATGTCCTAATGGCTATTTCAGAAGCAACCAAACAGCAACCTAAGACTTCAAACAAGCATCCTTCACAAATTATGATCAACCAACTAGAAAAATTAACTTAGCTCTAAAAGGCTAAAAGAGAAACTAATGACCTGTTTCTTAATAAAAAAAGCACAATTAGCTGGATTTTAACCATACAGTTCTACCTCTAACTTGAAGCCAGGAACCCTAGGTCCTGGAGAGGACCACTTCTCTCTCACCTAGATTTTGCAATTTTTTTTTTCTTTTCACGACACCAAACAAGTCATCCTCAAAGACCTATAGCAGTTTTATCCTCTGTAGAAACCACATCCCCATCAATTATATGGTAAATATTGCAGTTTCTTCTTCAAAGTGGCTTGCTTGCATAATCAACATAACTTACCCATCATTTATGCAGTTTCTTCTTTTAAGTGGCTTACTTGCATAATTAAACATAACTTCTGTACTCTTAGTCATTGACCAAGTCATCAATTTCATGTTCTATGATAAATATGATATTTGTTTACTGGTTAGACATCTATCCAAATGAAGTGATTGGTCAATATGAGTCATGAATCAAATACAAAAGCTTGGGTAGAAAGTTGATAAAGACCAGCACAGATCTTACCTCTTGATAAGCCTTTGCCTCAGCAGAATCATCCATAAGCTTCTGAACATCCTCCAAACTGATCTCACTTTGTATAGACTTAATGGCATTACTTCCTGCCTTCAGGCTTTCAAATATAGCTTTCTGCCTGCTTGCTAATTCAACATCTGCCAACTGAAGCAGGCACAGAACTATCATAAACCCCTTAAGTGGTAACTATACTTGCATCTCTAGAAAAATGATAAAGATACAATTATGCACCATACTTGTTGCTCAACGTTTATAAGCCAACCATCAACTTGTTTGAGTAGCTCTTCTTGAGTTTTCTTCTTCTTAAGTGCAAGCAATGCCCGGTCTTTCCTCTTCTCCCGAATCAAGTCTCTAGCAGCTTGTTTCTCAGCTTCAATCACGACTTCAAGCTAATCAAGCACAGGAAATGGGAACATATAATTCAGACATGGCTTTATAAGCAAACTACAAAATTGTAATTGAAGACTGAAGCAGATTTTCATACAGGATAAATATCTCACATTGAAATAAGTAGATTGAAGAGGGAACACTAGCTTTTCAAGCATCTTAACATCCCTAATGACATTTTTAGGGACAAAAACATTAAACCTGCTTACCACCAGTAGATGTCATGGTCAGGAAACTGTCAAGCTGGAAGGTAAGGAATTGAATTATGCTGGTAGAGTAGAGCTCTTAATATCAGTCATATTGGGCATATGCTAGTAGACTTCCAAATGCATAAAAAAAGGTTAAAGCAGCTCATGGCAAAAATTTTGTTATATGGTGATGTCAAATAGGTAATGCACAAGGAGATGGGTGGGTTAAAACGGAAGAGCAGTCACACTTAAATAGGCTTGGTTTATTTATATCCAGGATACAGCACGATGGCATCTAAATAGGAAATTTTGTTATTAAGATGGCTATTTAGTACATTCTTGGAAAGAATTCCATATGGATTATAAAGACATCTCTCAAAGACTTAAATTCATGCTGTTAGTGTATGAATGCATAAATTTCTTGTTTGGAGACAGAAAGGATACAAGATTTGAATGGATTACTGTCACCAGAGAGTTTATTCTTGCTAATGAGGGAGATTACAAGTTACAAGTTTCCTGACAAACAAATGAAGATAGTCACATCAATCAAACAAGGGAAGTGGAATCTTGAATATGTACAGCCATTCCAATTCTCATGCCTGCAGAAACTTTTCCCTTCTATTCCCATATTGAGCATAAACAAGAAGGATGAGGTGGTTTGGACTTTAATCAACTCAATGCAGTACACACTTAAACCAGATAAGCTAATGACAGGTAGAACTACCCCTGGTAGCTGGAACTGACTAGTTTAGTTTAACGGATGTACAACAAAAACAACAAATGGATAAGAAAATATGATTGCATTATAAGGTTGCAATTGAACAGATCGAACAAATCCACACAGATATGATATGAAACCTATTAGTTCAAAAGCACCATGAAGAGCAACAAAAGCCTGCATCACTTAATTCACCAAGTAAAATCTCCTCGTGCTTCAGGACCCCATAGTAGCAAGAATGTGCTAAACTATTCACAGGAGTGGAAACTGCAGCGGTTAAGAAATTGCAACCTTCCAAATAGGAACTTGTCAACCCATGAGCATACCATGAAGAAACCAAGTTGATCTAGATTCTATATGTTGAGAACTACTCTTATACATAAGCATGTAAGAAAAAAAAATTTAAATGAGAGATAGAGAAGAAAGAATTGGTGTTAAATTGAAAGTTCTCACTGCCTAGAAAAGATAGTCCCTGTAAGAGGAGCTAGCATCGGGAAGAGTTGCAACTGTGCTCGAAAAGAAAAATTTAGTGCAGCTGTAATGAAGCTCAATCTATTTTGAATTTTGAACTTACATGCACTGCAGCTATATCAGAAAAATTGTATACATACTTAAGGATGGAATTGTGTGTGTTCTGAAGAGAATTTTTAAGGTGGGAATTGAAATGGATCTCTGTTACATATTAAAATGATGATATATATTGTAACAGAAACATGGATAATAAAAAGCAAAATTGTATTAATTCAAAATACTTCCTATACATAAGTCTTGACCTCTTTTTTATAAATTGACAATAAAACTTATTTTCCATAAAATAAAAACTTTGTTTATCTCAATAAAAGCTCTATAAAAACTCTAACTAACTTTCTAAAAACTAAATCAGTTTTTTTTTTTTTTTAATTCCACTATTTTCTAAGAAGTATTACAAACCATCAAAATTTGATGACTTGGTCAATTTTAAACTTTTCAACAATATTTTAAATAGAATCTAAGATACTAACTGCGGTACTAAGTCATCAACTGATTAAGAATAACGTCCAACAGAAAATTAGACTTAGCCAATCAATGACAATGAGAGTTTGAAATAAACCAAGATAATTATGATATGATCATCCAATTCCATCATCCTTTAGCAGAGAACTGATTCACTATAGCCTGATGGAGAAGGTCACTGAAAAAGGGAATTTTTGTCTCTCTCAGTGAGAATATACAACTGCCCTCTTACTTAAAATGCAGGCAACGGGGAAGGAGACACTCGGAAATAATTGAAGATCGACGATGCCCTAGGCAATCAGCAATAACTCCTAAAAGACGGATTTTTCTAGATATTATGCTCATTTTGAGCTTGAAAATTCCCTAAAACCAAAAAAACGTTAAGAAAAGTCAGACAATGACCTAATTATCTGGGAGAACGGTCAACAAGTTCAAAGCACGATAGAACGTGATGATACGATGTGAAGGAAACTACCTGCTGCTGGTACTGAGCCAGTTTGCGGCGTTGTGTCTTGAGGGACAGGATGGCTCGATCCACCTCCGTGATCTTGGGCTTCTTCACGAATATGTTGCCCATCAATCAAGTCCGTCTAGCCCTGGAGAATTCGGATCAACCGAAGAGGGGAGTAGACAATCAGAAGAGTAGGAAGAAAGGGGAAGATCGTCACCTAGAAAGAAGAGGAACGGCAAGACGGAAGGGGAGGAGGTTAAACAAAAGGATCAATTTTAGGTTTTTTAGTGGACCGGCGAGTTTGTGCGACTTGCCATGCAAAACATCGCTGTAAAAGTCTTAACTTGATCAAGTCAATAATTGAATCAGCACAACCTAAATTCGATAAATTAAAGAAAATTTAATATTTTGTATTTATTTATAAATGACCTATTTTGTTTTTTTTTAAATAAAAATTGACCTACATAGCTCATGGTGCCTTGTTCGCCGAGCTAAAATTTATTTTTATTTTTTAAAAATATATCCTATTTAAAAATTTGAGAAAAAGTTAAAAATGACATGCTTTTTATAAAATTGTCTAACATCTCATCCATGATACGATACAACTAACCTCTTTATTATCATTTTTTTATAGCTCTCCTTCAAATCAGCTGCGTTGCAACCCTTATAAAATTATAGTTATTACATAGTTGTAATAGTTATGATTTTATAGGTACCATAATATAAATTTTTTAGACTAAAATTATTTAGAGTGCTTGAAAAAATTTAAATAATATTTTTTTGAATTTAAAACTTGGTCATTGTGAGTTTTACCCCATACCTAGTTATAGATTTCTAAATTAATTTTAATTTGATGCATTATACATCCCGTGATTCAATTCAAATCAAAAGTTATTGTTGGTATAGTTTGTACTAATAATAAAACTCAGATTTTGATATATGACAAAAGGTTAAAGTTAGATATTATGTTTTTCTAATCTTTTTACCAAGTGTGCAGGATTGAGAAACTTAGGACCTGACACCAAGTTGAAGCCCAGGTAGATTGATACCTAGCAGGAAGTCCAGTTGGGTTCGTGGAACTTGACAATTGGCTGAAGCCTAGGTAGGTTGATACCTGGCAAGAAGTCCAACGGGTCCGCAAGACCTGACAGCTGACCGAAGTCTAAATAGGGCATTTGATAGGAAGACATGGTGGGTCAAAGAAGTCAACTAAAGATTGTAACAGGTAAGTGAATATAAGTCACTGGAGGAGAGAGATCCGGTGAGGACGAGTCCTGGTGGGACTATAGACGCAACCCAGCTTAGAGCCACTTCAGATATCTAAGATGAGACCATGACTAGATCCAGGTCTTGAGAAGATAAAATCTAATTAATAATCATTTTATTTTAACCGTGCTAACTTTATTTTATAGATTATATTTTATTTTGTAGATTAATACTTTTTTACAAGGTTAAAATATAAAATTAAAGCTCGGATGAACAATGTTTGAGACACCTTAAGTGGGAACCAAGGTGCCTCAATTCACATTGGAAGCACCCTAGATGGCTGAGGGCGCCTCTGCACGGATAATTAGCAAATATCAGAATTCAGCATTAAAGGTGCCTTAGTTGGGAACCAAGGTGAACCAAGGCACCTCAGTTCAGACTTGAGGCACCTTGGATGGGACTTAGGGCGCCTTCGAGAGGATAACTTGTGTAGTTTGCAATCAGATCAGAGCTACAAAGTAAGGCACATTAGTTGGGAGCTAAGGCACCCTTAATGGCTTTATAAGGGTTGTTTGTCCATGCTGTCAAATACAACTGCTTGAAGAACTATTCTGATCATTCTACCACTTCGTTCTCCAATTGTTATGACTCTACTATGCCCGACTGCTGCTAGTAGACTGACACCAACACACGAGCTCAATCAAATTCCATTCTTCCAAGCGTTGGTAACAATTTCGTTTATTGTGTATCTTTTATACTTACAAAAGGAAAGTATAGGGTGTTACACTTTCCTCATTTCTGTACTCGACTATTCTACTAGGAGTTTACTGGTAGAGAGATTTAGTGATTACCCATCGAAAAGGTCCAAGGGACTTGAGTCTTAGATTAAGAGTTACCAAAGGCTCTGAACTGAGTAAAAACCCCCGTGTTCTTCCGTTTGTGTTTTTTTCGTTTATTCCACTACGTACTTATATTTTAAAAACTGAAAAGAAATATTTTTAAAATCACATGATTCACCCACTCTTACGTGCATCGATCCTACAATTATGACCTCTCAAAATTTAAGATTTAATATTCACATTGTAGCAATTACAGTTTCGTAACTGCTACAACTTGTTGGGTGTCTCTATGCCCATACAAAAATATGTTTTTGAAAAACATGCAGCAGAAGCATAATAATTTTCTAAATTATTATAACACACATCACACACATCAAGAAGAACATACATGTGTAGACATAATCATAGAATAAAATTTCGTTTACAAATTATACTTGTCGAATGAAGTTTAACAGAAATGACATAGAAATTGAATGTTTCAAAATTGGATTTTACTTAGTTAAATTTTTCAAACTTAAGTTTGACAATTACAGTTTACAAACCAAGTTTTTAAAAATTGTTCTTTGAAAACTGAGTTAGCTAAACTCTAAATTTTACAAAGTTACTAAATTACTCTTTCTAAAATTATCCTTCTAAATTAGCTATTTTTCAAAACTTAGCTATTTTTGAAAAGGTTAAAAGATACATTTCAAAGCAGAAATCTTTTTATATGTTTAACTCCCCGAATCGATCTGACGTATGTTTGTGTTATTCTTACAATTTTTGGTTATTTGTGATTCTTATTTGCTCTATGTTATTTTTGATGAATGCCAAAAGGGGAGGGTTTGGTGGTTAAGTTAACTAAAATAAATTGAAAATAAAATCTAACTTAAAAACTTGTTAATGCTTGTTTTACTTGCATTTTACATTAAGTTAACTAGGTTGTCATTCCATTAAAAAAGGGGAGATTGTTTGTGCGGTTAGCACTAACGATCTAACTCAGGTTTTGATGAATGACAAAATAGGTTAAGTTAGTTTTGTTTGTAATCTAACACTCTGACCGAGTGTGCAGGAAAAGTCCAGACATGTCGATGGGCAGATCAGATGTCTGGCACGAAACCACACTAGGTCGACGGGCCGACCGGATAGCTGGCATGAAGTCTAAATGGGTCGACGGACTGACCGAATAGCTAGCACGAAGTCCAGTTGGGTCGAAGGACTGACCGGACGTCTGGCAGATAAGTAAAGGTAAGACACTGGAAGGGAGTGACTGTGAGGACGCGTTCCCGGGTAGGGAACTTAGGCGCCGATCTGATTTAGAGCCATTTCGGAACTCTATATCGAGATCCTGACTAGATTCCAGTATCAGAGAGATGGAATCTAATTAATATCCTGCTTAACTTTAACTGTATTAATATCTTGTGTTGCAAGGTATATATTAGATATTTCCCTTCGGACTAACTTTTTCTTGCAGGAAGGAAGCTGCTGGAAAAGTTGGGTCCGGGCGCCCGGAGGCAAACATTTATCCACTTTGCGGCGTCGACATGTGGAGCTCGCTGGTTGGCTTGGCTGTGTCACACCAAGGCGCCCGGAAGGGATCTGGGCGCCCCAAGCATCCTATATAAGGAGGGTCAAGGGAGGAGCTTCAATATCAACTCTTGTGCTCCTGCGTCGCTGCAGAGCTACTCCGACAACACACTTTTCTTTTTAGTCTCTTCCTTTGTCGGTATTTTATTTTTCATTAGCATTCTTATACTTGATATTGTAATAATTTACGAATTGCTAGTGAATTTGCCCATCGAAAGCACCCTTGTGTGCGAGCCTTGGAGTAGGAGTCGCCAAAGGCTCCGAACCAAGTAAAAATGTTCTTATGTTAGCGTTGTTCTCCTTTTGTTTATTCGTTTTCCGCTGCTTAACTCTTTTCGAAAATCTTTTAATCGCTATTCACCCCCCCTCTCTAGCGAAACTCACGATCCAACAGCAACACCTCATATGCTAGCCACTAGACCGTCCCGAGAGATGTTTTTAATCTATCTTGCAGCTATGAGGAGTGGATGAGTTGATTGTGGAAGACTCATGGAAAAGTGCAAGCAAGGACTAGTAGGTGAATGACCATACTATCCTTTAGTTTACTTGTACAAGTTGTGCTTATTGACACATGTTCTGTAGTTGTCCTAGTATTGATAGTTGACCCTTTCAATTTGCAGCTCTCTGTGCTTATTGAAATCTTGCTGGAGTTGCTACGGTATATTAGGTTGAAATTACTACCTCTAGGGAATTGCTGGTTCTGAAGTTTTTTCTGAAATAGCTATATGACCTATATGCTAAATTAGAACTTGAATTGGTGGTTGAGCTCATATGTATCTGAAGCCTACTTCATTGTTGAAATTGCTATTAGCACTTTGAGATTGCCCGCTTAGATTTGGAGCTACTTTGATACACACGTATATTGTTGGTTTCTGTTTTCCTTTTTAACGTAGTTTACCTTTATAGCATAACTGTTGGGGTTGCAAAGTTGCAAACATAGTCCCACATTAAAAACACAAAGCAAAGATCATGTGTTTATAAGAGAAAATATATTTCCATTGGTATGAGGCCTTTTGGGTAGAGCCCAAAAGCAAAACCATGAGGGCTTAAACCCAAAGTAGACAATATCATACTATTGTGAAAATATTTAAATTCTTTTCGATCGAAC
>JBBMJZ010413113.1:13962135-13984004 GCA_037833815.1 Zingiber zerumbet
GAAGGGAACTTAGGCGTCGATCCAACTTAGATCCATTTCGGAAATCTAAGTTGAGATCGTGACTAGATTCCGGTCTCGGTGAGACGGAATCTAATTACTATTCTGTTTGATTATAAACTGTGCTAACACTTTGTTTTGCAGGATATATAATTTACATTTGTGCTTCGGACTAACGTTTTCTTGTAGGGAGTTGAAGCTGCTGGAAAATGGGGTTCAGGCGCCCGGAAGGGATCCGGGAGCCCGGAGGTCCAGGCGCCCGGAAGGACCCGAGCACCCGGCGTGCAAACTTTATCCTCAATGCGCTTCGCCACTTGGAGCTTCATGGTTGGCTGGGCTACGGCACACTCCAAACGCCCGGAAGGGATCTGGGCGCCCGGAACCTCCTATATAAGGAGGGTGAGCCCTAGGGAAAACAACTCACAACAAGATCTTCCAACGCTTGCTTTAGTGTGTTGTGCTCCTGCGACGCTGCGAAGCTACTTCGACAACGTGCTACATTTTATTTTTTGTTCTATTGTCGGTATTTCTTTTTCCAAAAGTTCTTGTACCTTAATGTTGTAATTACATCTTCGAACTGCTAGTGGATCGCCCAACGAAAGCACTCAACGAGTGCAAAGCTTGGAGTAGGAGTTGACAAAGTAAAACGATTCTTGTTAGTGTTGTTGTGATTTTATTCTTCCGCTGTGCACTCTAAACGAAATTTTAAATCGCTATTCACCCCCCCTAGCGAATCTCTCGATCCAACACCTCCTGTGCCCGCCCCTAGGCTCTAATATACTTCCACCTAGGCAGTTGACCCGTACCGGGGGGAGGCCTCTTTACCACCGCATAAGATGATATTCAAATGATAATTGTTACTTGCAATTCGTTCCATGTAGTTTAGAGCTGGCTCATTGTCATTGTATGATTATAAATTATCTGGCAAGCTACTGAACTCTTTTTCTTTGTTGCTTCTTTATTCCTGCAGCTCCAAAATCATTCCACCATACCACCCATATGATGGATATGTTGGAGATGCTTTCAGCGAGATCTAATGGAAATGTGGTTTTCTGAAATAACTCTTAGGCTATCATTGCAACTTGGCATCATTCTGGTAATATCTACTCCTATCAACAATATATTTGCAATACACGTATAATTTACAGAACCACAAACTCTACAATGAAATATTTCTTGTTGGATTTCTGACTTCATTTAATGTAACAGTGATGACGATCATGTTTATCATGTTAAATATTGTTAGTTAGTACAATTTTAAAGCACTGCACAGATAGCATGAAAAAAAAAACTGCAATCTCATAAATATTGAGCAAATTTTCATAGGATCCTTCAGTGTCCGACTAACCATGTAAGTGTAAACATAGGTGTCCTAGGTAACACTCATTTTTCTTATGTACATTGATTTCACAAACAAGTATAACTCCATATTTGCAACCTGGGAAACTGTCATTTCCAGTGGATTACAATTTAATCTTACTACTACAGTCTGAGAAGAGAGAAGAATGCAGGAACCAAGACCACTGCAGACCATGAGAGACCAGCATATTGCAGAAACCTTATTCCAGTGTCAACATTGTATGCTTCCTGTCGCCCAAACCCCACCCTTCTGGCTAGATGGCCTGATGGCTTGCCCTTAGATCTGCCCTTGAGTTCTGGGACATAACATGATGATGTAATTGGGATGCTCAAAGTGTTGCATACCAGAGGGAGCAACTTCTGAGCAACAGCTTTGCTGCAAATCTTAGTAACTAGTATGGTTGGAATGCCAACCAACAGTCTGCCTAAGAAGACTGCAATTGATAGATCAGAACTAAACAAGATTTGAATATTCTCTGGTTGAGAGTGGAGATGTGTTTGTTGGATTCCACTTACCTGGATTGGATTTAGAAGTGTAAGAACATAGTTTGTAGAAACAATTTATCGTGCTAGATTAGGTATTTACCAGACCAAATGCAACCCCATTAAAGGCTGTATGGTATTGGAAACTTGGGGTTGGAAATTCTGGAGTAGGATAGGCAAAGCATAACAAGAATGATAAACTTCCCCAAAAAGAAGTGACTGCAACAAGAACCAGAAAAGGTAAAAACACAACTCAATTGAAAAGCATATCTATTTGGCTCACTGTATACTGCATATGCAATATATGTGATATTCAGAGGTTTATGTGGTTAATGTCAAAATATTAAATTTTTCTGATTGAACTGCTGATAAGGAGTGCTTTTCTGATTGAATGAATGCATCCTGATTATCACCATACCATTGTGCCCAGTTGTAATGAAGCCATCAACATGTTCATAAACTATGAGCCAAAGAGCAAGGAGAAGAACTCCAAAGATGATTCCAGCCACTACATCTATCAAGCTATGCATTCCAAGGTACATCCTCCCTTGACAAAGAAGAAGAGTAAATTTCTGATTTTAGTTACCCCAAAATATTATTCTTATGCAATCTGGGATTAGATCATACCTATGCCAATCAGTACAATGAAAAAGGAAAGTGAAGCCATAACAATAGCAACTATGGCATCACTAGCCTTAGGATCTTGTGTAAGAAAGTAGTGTGAAAAATATCTGCACAAATAAATAAATAAACAATTTAAATATGAGGAAGTGCTAAAAAAAAACACAAACAAGTGAAGGAAAGTGTTATTACCCCAGGAGACAAACAGTATTTAAGCAATGTGAGGATGGAAAACCATATTCCATTGAGTTTTCTTTCTCTTCTTCTGTAGTATTCACTCTCCTCACAGGCGGAGAAATCGGTCTAGGAGCTGACACTATATCCTATAGATTTTTGTTTTTTCATCACAAAAATGTTAAGCAGCAGAGCACACCACATATTACTCATTCAGTATGTGATTTAAGCTTCGAAACATACCTTTATAGAGTTCCCTATATAGTCACAGAAGGCAATCAACAGTGTCATTTGTCTCGCTAGTCTCCTGTGCCCGCTCTATCAATGGAAGGAAAACAAAGAATAATTTCAAGCTCGTGTTTTGATCTGGTTTTTGAATTCGACTATGAAAGGTTTTAGTCATACCCAATAGACAATGGGAAGAAATCCAGTGTAGAAAGGCACTGAGACGATACAAGATATCATTGAAAACATCCAGTCCAAGAAATCATGTTGTGCCCTCTGCATCAATTTAAGAGACACTCCATTAGTTTTCTCATACATGGGCGTGTGTGTGTGTGTTATCTATAGTTAACCTGCAGGCAGAGGATAGTCGGAGTTCCGGCGAGGACGCGGCGGGTGATGCAGGGCTGCGTCGAGGCCCGTACTCTCTTGGAGAGTCTGAAGGAGGATGCGGCCGCCACCCATCCCAGGACGAAAGCGATGGTGAGCGGTTGCCACAATGGGATGCTGCTGCCCATCTCCGTCTTCTCTTCGCCGGCCGGGAAATTAGTCTCCCAAGGTCCCTCCTTTTATATTGAATGGGAAGAGCCGGCTGGAGGTAACGAACGGCGTTTGCTTATTTATGAGATTAGAAGGGACGGGAGAGGAGACGGTGGGAGACAAGGTCTACTACTCCCATTGATGTACGTTTCCTTCTACGCTGACTTTAGTCACCGGCTTATAAATGCTGCAAGTTCGCCGTTGACTTTCTGACTCTCAACCGTGTCGCTTTTGAGACGAGAGAAGGTCAAAGGGAGAATTGGTAGCGGAAGATCTTCTCTTTTTCATATTGCCATAGATGGTAATATTTGTTTGGATGAAGGCCCGCTAGGCCCAACTTTAACGGTGGCCCGACTAATATTAGAGTGATCGATCTGATCTCACGAAAATTTTTCACCTGTCACCAGAGTAAAACGGGTAAGCATACGTAATGGCTCATCATGGCAGCCAAAGTTTTAGGATCCGTTAATCATTAAGCAGAAAATTTTCAATAATACATCAATCTAATTCTAAATATATGAACTATTATTGACGGATCTAACCATGACACCATGCTCCTGAGGGCAAGAGAGGTCGCCTTACAGATATGACAATGTGGAGCACATAATAGTTGCGAATTAAAATAGAGTAATATACCCTTTAATAACAATTTTATACTTAATAAACATATAAAACTATGTTTTGTATTTACTTCACATATAAGTTAACTTGAATTAGGTGTTGTGGATATCTTAATCAATGGTAGGGCAGCTTAATCATTGTATTGTATTGGTAAACAATGACGGGTAGAAGTATAAGGGTCGAATCTAGGTAAAATTGTACAATCATATCCTCTCCTGTGCACAGATCATCTATAGTTTTCTTATTTACACCCTTCTAATAAAATGAGATAGTCATAATAAATTTGTTGTCTAACAATTCCCCTAGTACAATGGAATAAGAATTCTTTATGATAAAAAAAAATGAGTTCTCAAAACAAAAAATTAGTTCAAAATAAAAAAAAATCCTAAAAAACATAACCGTGATAACAATTAAACACGCATCTTAAAGGTGCCTTTAATTATAATTAAAGATATTTGCCACCATAATTAAAAATATTTACCTCGAAATTTTATTCTTCACTCTCCATTAATAAGTTCAATTAATGATTAATTATAAGACTATATTTTATGTTGTTGTTTTTTTTCCATTTTATATGAAAATAAATTAGTGAATGTCTTAATAAGGTGAGATGAAGTTGGGAAAAATTGAATTATTGCATTACTTGTTTGGATCGAGGCTTGCTTGGATTGACAAAACTACACACATAAAAAAAAAAAATAAAAAAAAAAAAAATAATAGACCGCTACCTTAGACAAAACTTCACACCAGCGATGATGTGACTTGATCTCAACTAGGAAGAAAATAATTAATTAATCTAGGAGCGGTCTTGTGGATATTAAATTATAAAAATTATTAGTGATTTTAAAAAATATTTGGTATTATTTTTTCTGGAAAGAAAGAATTGACAATAAATTTAGAATTTAAAGTATCTCGACCCATATTTTTTCGCTTCCATGAATTGTAATTGGGTCAGACGAGGAAGCTCCGCCAACGCCGCCGCCGTCACCGCAGACGCCGACGACGACTGGGCGATGGCTAAGGCGGCCGCATGGGCGTGGTACATGCGCAGATCCGGAGCCGACGACTCCCGCGCCTCCCCCGAGTCCGATCTCGGCCGTTTTATACGCCGGCGTCCGCCGCCGTCGCGGTACAAGCAGGAGGCTGCCTCCGCCAACACCGTGGCGGCAGCGGAGGATGAGGTGGGGCCGACAGGCGTCGCCGTCCCTTTGCTGGATTTGTACGAGATCGAGAGGATCACGAGGCAGCTGGAGAGGCTCATCGGCGGCGACGGCGGGACCCTGCGAAAGGAGGCGGCTGCGGCCATGGCCACTGCCTCTCCCTCGCCGCCCTCGCCTTCCACCCCTTCGATGACTCCAACGAGGAAGGCTGGGAGGAAATGGGCGTGCCACCCCGCCGGAATATGCGGCGCTGCCGACGCGGTGGGTGCTGCGCCGCTGGTAGCTCGCCGGCGGGGAAAGGCAGCCCGCCAGTAGTACCGTAAGAATTTGTTGTAATTTTGGAATAATTCCATGCCTCACTAAATAGCTTCAAATCTATGTAAAAACTGTGTGTATATATATATATATGCCTAACTTTTCTATTGAAAACAAAAATATATTGCTTGCCAAAATTTATTAATCTCTTTTATTTTAATTTTAATAAATTACATTTTACCCAACAACATTCAAAAATTATTTTAATTTTACCCTCTTCTCCTAACACCATCCAATCAAGATAATAATCTATCTAGTCCGAGTAACAGTGCAATAGTCAGTTCCTTTAACATATAGTTAAAGGGTTTTTCTCTCCAAAAATAGACTCATTATCATTTAAGTTAACATGTCCCACATCCTCATCCTCGGTAGTCAAGTTGGCATCTCCAAACCCACCTTACATGTCCATCTACGCCACCAATGGTATAGCGGCAAGACAACTAAGTTAGTTTCTTAAATATTTAAAGATTAAGTCTCAATTTCGATAAATTAATAAATAAATTTCCTTAATTTTTCTTAATGAATGGAGCTAATGAACTATCTGCCAAACACTTTTTTAATTTATTCCGATAATCAAATATTCTTTTTAATAAAGATGGATCAATTATCTCTAAAATTAATCAACATAAACTGACGTTATGTCAACTTAAAAAAAAGTCACAATCTTTATATTTCCGTGCTACCTCAAACCATAAACTGAAGTCACAATCTTTATATTTCCGTGCTACCTCAAACCATATATTGTTATCGTCTTCACCCTGAGGAGCCTGCCTGTCCATGCGTTCTACTCGGGACACAAATCAGATTGAACATTATCTTCACGAGACTAGACGACATCAAAGGAGGGACCAAGGTCGTCTGGTTTTAAAAATCTCAAGGTAAAATGTAATTTACTAAATGTACAGGGGCAAACTAAAAAAAGTAAAGAAATTTTGGGCGACAAACGCGGATTCTCTTATCTATTTTGCGTTGCTTGTATTTTTGTGATGGATATTTGAATAATAAGCCTCTTGCTTTTTTTTTTTTTTTTGAGTGTTAGACTGAAATTTATCAGCAAAGGTTTGGAGTTGTAGGTTCTCAAGAATATAATGATAGATGATATTTTGTTCTATAGCTTTCTTGGCTTTCAATTCTCTACTAAAATCCAACTCTGTCAATATTTATATTTTGATTTTTTTAAAACTTTATTTTCCCTGGTCTTTGGGACTTCAAAATACTTCAAGGCCCAAGTGCTACTGCTATGTATCACTTGATCTGTAAATACTTTTCGACTAAAAGTATGAAAAGAAAGGCCTTGCAAAACAAGTGATGTAATGATCAGCAAGGCATCAAATTCACTCATACCCATAGATCAAAAGAAAGATCAATCAAGTAGTGAAATTTGCTCCAAAAGATAAGTTTGATTAAACTTTCTATATTGTGGCAACAAAATCTAACGCGCCAATTAAGAGCTACTGCATTTTCAAATGAGGGAATAAGTATACAAGCACTTAAGTTTTCAGTAAACTAGCTATGGTGTACAAAAGGAAGATTGCAATGTATGCAAGGGCTTAAATCTGACAAAATAGCAACAATAGATCAAAGTGCAGTGCATTATTGATATAACAAAGAATGAGGTTCTGCAATTCCACCCAAGGGAAGTTAAGTATACAAGCACTGAAGTTTTTGATAAACTACATCTTGTGTCAAAAAGATCTAAAATGTTTACAAGAACAACAAATTTACAGACATGGAAGTTTATTTAGCAATGAAACCTCAAAGTGCGGTATCAATCTGAAACAGCATGAAGTGTTGCATCTCCACACAAGGGAAGAAGTACACAAGAACTTAAGTGTTTGTAAGAACAACAAATTTGTGGACACAAGGTAACATAACCATTAATCAACCATCGATTAATGTATCAGATATAGGAGGTTGCGTTTGATTTATGAAAAATAGCAACAAAAACTCAAAGTGCATTATTGTCCTGACTGCACGAACTTCTCATTCATCACAACTCGCAAGGGAGATAAACAAGCAAAGAAGTTTTCTAAGATTATTACGGAAACAATTACCACTTCAAGTCATAAGTTGTAAAACAAAGATAGTTATGTAACCATAAAACAAGGAATTGATTGTTTATGCAACCAGCATATGTGAAAGAATCAATGAAGAAACAGAATAACCATAAAAGATATAATTCATCAAGAACATATTATAATACTCAGCCGGATGAGATTGATCAAAAGTACAATATCTAAGTGAATAATCTTGCTGTGAGTAACCTCAATCATCTGGTTATTTAAGATCTTATATTGTGCTATCTTAACAATCAAAAGATGCATGGATCAACAATAACAAGATGCAAATGAAACTATTCTTTAAAATGAAAAGATCAAATTGGGCGACAACAACCGAACTGATAGAGAGGCCAAGCCTGCATTTGGAGCATCCTGTGTTCATTCGGAGCGTTTGAGCTTGTCGATGCGCTGGTTGAGCTGGTTGATGCGGACCAAAAGCCCGGTGACAGAGAAGAGGAGCCAGTAGAGGAGGAGCGCGGAGCCGATGAGGAGGGCATTGCGCTGGCTCTTGATGATGGACTTCTGGTGGCGGACGTGCTCGGAAGGGGTGCAGGCGTGCTCCTCCTCGCAGGTCGGCCGCATCTCGTACTTCCAGTAGATGTCGGCGAGGAGGAAGAAACAGAAGGGCACCACCGCGAGGAGCGGCTTCAGGGCGCTGCGGACGACGGCGACGAGCCCTCGGCGGAGGACGTCGAGGCCCGGGAGCGTAAGGAACAGAAGCATGATGGCCTCCGCGCCGGCCGCATAGCCCAGCACCACCCACTCCAGAGCCATGGAAGCAAGATCGATGGATCAGCGCGGAACCCTCACAACCCTAATCGGAGGCCGAAGCAGATCTCGATTAGAAAAACACAAAGCGATGCTTCGGCGGATTTAACGACCTCAACGAGGAGACTAACAAAGGAAAGCATACGAATACTAATACACACACTTTTCTACCTCCTCTATTGGGGAAATCTATTGGTTCAGCGGAAGGGTCCCATATTTTTTTTCCAAAGTGAAACCGGGATGCGGAGACCGCGGCGGGTAGCGACGAAACCTCGGATTAAAGACGACTCGGATGAAAACTTGATTGAAATTTCCAGAGAAATCATCAAGAATTACCAAAATAATCAAGAACAAAACTTTATAATCCGCCAAAATATACATCGCAAGAATTATAAACACAACTAATGCAATTACAAACCTACGGATGCGATGCAATGCGCGTCGTGCTCGAACGAGCGGCGCTGGTGGTTGTAGTGCTAGTGGTGGAGGTGGTGGCGGAGGAGGCGGAGGAAGATTCGCCGGCTGTATTGGTGGGTGCTGCGGCGGATGATCCCCGGGTGTAGGTGGTGGTGAGTCCGTGGGATCTCCTTCGGTACCTGCGTCCGGGAAGTCCAGGCGCGATTGGCTCCTCCAACACCAACGTCGTCGTCGTCGTCGTCGTTGTCGTCGTGGTAATTTTTGACAGCACGACGAAGACGCGATTCATGTCGGGACGCTGCTTCGGGTCGGCCTGGGTGCAGAGGAGCGCTAGCTGGACGCACATCGCTGCCTGCTTCGCTTCGGCGACGCTGATCGCCGGCGACAGGGCCGGATCCAACAGCTCCACGCTCTGCCCCTTCTTGTAAAGCTTCCATGCCTGGTCAAAAAAGAATCAATTTTTAACCTGTGATTTCATATAACTTCTGTTAATATCGTAGCGTATACCCATTCAAGGAGGCTGCCGACGTCGGGGTCGGGGAGGGAGGCGAAGGCGGAGTTCTTGCGGCCGGCGACGAGCTCGAGGAGGAGCACGCCAAAGCTGAAGACATCGGCCTTGACGGAGAGGACGCCGTGCATGACGTACTCGGGGGCCATGTAGCCGTTGGTGCCGGCGACGCGGGTGTTGACGTGCGTCTGGTTCTCCGGGTACAGCCGCGCCATGCCGAAGTCGGCGATCTTGGGCGTCCACCGGCCGTCGAGCAGGATGTTGCTGGCCTTGATGTCGCGGTGGATGATAGTGGTTTGCGCCGACTCGTGGAGGTAAAGCAGCCCTCGCGCCACCCCGAGGATTACCTTGTACCGCCGCGCCCAGTCCAGCTCCGCCTTCCTCTTCCACCGATCAACCCCCTCTTCTCCCCCTGCTCAATTCCATCAGCAACAAAAGGACTTCAATTTAAAGTTGCTGATCGAAGAAAGGTTGCATCTTTGATAATTAAGTCCCAATTTGATGAAGAATAACAAAAGGAAGGGAATCCTGAAGGAAGAGGGGCAGGAAGAAGGGGCATTAGTGGCGGTGGAGCTTACGGGAGAAGAGGAGCTTGTCGAGGCTCTCGTTGGGGACATACTCGTAGACGAGGAGCTTGTCGTCGCCATGGGCGCAGTAGCCGTAGAGGTTCACCACGTTCTTGTGCTGCACCCGCGACAGCAGCAGCGCCTCGTTCTCGAACTCCCTCGCGCCCTGGCGCGACCCCCGCCCCAGCCGCTTCACCGCCACCTCCCGCCCGTCCTCGAGCCGCCCCTGCTTCCGCATCAACCAAAACCCTAATCAACACCCAACTCATCTCCTTCTGAATCAATCCATCAATTGTCTCTGCCACAATACCTTGTAGACTGGACCGAATCCCCCTTCGCCAAGCTTGTGCTTGGGGCTGAAGTTGCTGGTGGCCGCCACCAGCGTCTCGTACCGGAACACCCTTTGCTCCGTCGCCGCGATCGCAGCCAAGTCCTCCTCCTCCTCCTTCCCGTCTACAACCACCACAGAGAATCGAGGAATCAGATGGCGACGCAAGCTCAAAAATCCGGTGCGAAAGAAGAGGCAGAACGATAAAAGACCGACCTTTGTGGCGGCGATCTCCGAAGAAGCGCTTCACGATGCCGCTGAAGAACTTCTTGCTTCTCGTGGCCATACGAATAGAGAAGGAGAGAAAGCGCCGGCGATCGAGATGGAACAGGCAATCAAGCCATCGATCTCGTTCTGACTAATTCCTTGGTTGACATTTTTTTTTTCAGGCTCGCAGTTCTAAAGAAGACGCGGGAAGGACGAACCAGAAAGATAGCTGAGATCCCCAGACAAACTCATCAACCAATGGGAGAGCGGGTTGGAAATGGGTGCTCGCAGTTCCTGCCTTTTATCCCAAACTATGCTATGCTTGCCGCTTGACCAAACGCGTAGTCAAAACTAACTGCCCGCAGGGCTCTTAGCACAGGCCCACATCACCTGACCAGAGTTGGTCTAGTAACAATGGGTACGCGGTCTGTTTACGTAATTACCGGGTCAGATAACAGGTGAAGAAATAGGGCCAAATGTTGGACACAACCTTATTTAATGGGCCTCCAACGACGGCCCAAGTTGTAACAAATGATGATCTCGCTAAGAGATAGGGATTTCATAAGAAGGGCGGCCGTCGGAGAGAGATCGATCTCAGTGATCAAGAAGAGTGTGCACGTTCGATCGACGAGAGAGGAAGCTCCGGCGGCGGCGACGACGGGATGAACATCGACATCACTGCTGGGGCGAAGCCGGAATACCCGGTGATAGATCGCAACCCGCCCTTCACCAAGACCGTCGCCAACTTCAACACCCTCGATTACCTCCGCCTCTCCACAATCACCGCCGTCTCCGTCACCGTCGGCTACCTATCAGGTACCTCCACGCCCTCCCAATCTAGTATATTCCGCCTCAATTTCTCGATCACGGTTAGGGATGGAAATTAATAGATCTCGCTGGTAGGGATCAAGCCCAACGTCCGCGGACCTTCCATGGTGACCGGAGGCATCATCGGGCTTATGGGTGGTTTCATGTATGCATACCAGAACTCTGTCGGCCGACTCATGGGCTTCTTCCCCAACGAGGCTGAGGCGGCCCGCTATAAGAAGGCGTAGCCGGTGTTGCCGATCCTTCGAATAACGAAGTCTTGTTCTTGTTTTCTGCCACTCCTTTCCTTCTGCTAGGGAATAAAGAGTTAGCTTTGTCCTTGATTATGGCACAGTTGCATTTGGTTAGTATTATAAACTCGTTGCTTCCTGTTGCGCATAATATGGCATTCTCAGCTTCGTGCAAGACTGAGTGATTGATACTATATAATTGTTTTGCCTTATTGTAGTGACACTGGTCATTTTTGCAGGATTGACTTGCTTATAGATTTGCATTTGGTTATTATTTTACACTGATTGCTGCCTATTGCGCAAATATTATTCTGATAGTTTGCCATTTCTCTCCTGTGTTGTGGATTAGTTCACAAAATTCTGACTTGTTATAGATTTGCAATTGTTACAAGCAATCAATAACTTGAATCTATTGTTTCATTAGAATGCCATTGCAATACTTTGGCAATGTTTATGAAGAGCTTTGTTACTGCAATTATTTATGTTATCTTGTGGAAAGAAAGGAATTTTATTTGTTCTGCATTTTCTGAAATTGGCAGTTATGCAGTATTTAACTCAAAATATCAGCTATTTTTTATAGTTTAGAATATTGAAGTGATAGTTAATAAATATGAAATTACATGATGTTAAAATTACGCATTTATGATGCATTTCTTGAACTAAAAAGTTGATCAAGTTCTCATACATAATCTTGTCTATGGTAAAGTAGAAAATGCATGCCTTGACATTAAGATTAGAAACGTCTTGGAAGAAGAAATGCATTTGTGCATGCATATATGGCACAAGACTACACATACTATGATCTTGAGACATGAATTTATTGTGAGTGCTGCCTGATTACTTTTCGTTCTTAAGATTTTCCTCATAGCCATGCTGCTGAAGTCCAATGGTCTTTTGCTCTTATACAAGCAAACTGTTTTGTTTTCCTTTGAAGTTAGTTTGGTTTTTGTTACCATGTTTAACTTTTGAACCACTTGGAGGTCCTCTATAAGGGTGTCATATTTGGATGATTCTGTGGTAAAACTAATCTAAAATATGACACAAGTGTCAAGTCTGATAATGACCTTTTGGTTTATGAAACTTAAATTGAAGGTAACCAATCTTGGGCGCATGCTGTTGATTCTCAATCCTTTGGAGTGTATTCTGTTGATTCTCATCCAGATCATGAGGCATTGGCTAGGAATATCAACTGTGGGAATAAACTATGATGTCTATGACAGATACTACATTGTTTAATTAATCACCAGTTCTTCCAATCTTCAAATTTGGCGCTTGGTTAGTTGCACTATAGAAGAAAAAAATTGTTCTTATGCATGCATTCTCTTTTGATCACTCAATGCTCAGTCTCCTCCTGTCAACCTTCACCTTAGAATGCAAAGAGTGATAATTCCATTTTGCTTATTCCATATGGTACTCAGAATAGATTCAAAATTTGATTGTGGAAGGGGAATTTACTAAAACCTTTAATTAAAAATGAAACTGAAAAAGTTGAAAGTAGTAGTCCATAAAATGATAGAATAATTGATTTTGGATCAGGTAAAATGGAGAACTTATGGATACAATTATGTTCTTATAGAAAATGTTAAACTTCATGAAGTTGTGTCGCGACAACATAACGTTGATACAGATAATGAGAATGTCGAGATGGACATGCTGTTTCTCGAGTAGTTAAGTGTAGCCTCAATCACTGATAGAATGAAAGAAAAAAAATAAGACGGTGTGATTTTGTTTAAAGCCTCCTACAAAGTTAGACGTACTGCATCGATCAAAGTGAATGATCTGATAGTAAAGAAATTACAGGGGATAACAATGGGTATACTAGTGCTATAATCTCGCATAAAGCTGAATCAATTTATAAGATCCATACTGCTACAAAGTTTGGATGCCTGTTTTTTTCTCTCTATTTATTTGTTGTGTGTTTTTAGAGGAGGTTTGGTTTCAGTCATGGTAGATGATTCTTTTGAAGAAACTTGAACTAATTCTGTTAATTTGGATGAAGGTTCTGCATTACTTAAGCCGTTTATATTCTGTGAGTAAATCTAAGATGATTGATTCCTTTTTATTTATTCTTTTTTTTTTTTTTTGAGAAAATGGTCAATATTTTAGTGGATGTACTCATGTATGTTAAGTCTGTTAAACAGATGAATTAGAGATATATATCAATTTGTTCTGAGTCTATTCTGTTTAAATTAACTTGCTTGATTTCAATCTCTTCAACGATGGTTAGCATGGTCGAAATGTATTGTTTTGAATTGATTGGTACGTTGACATGGATATAAATGAGGTAAAGCAAGCAAAGAGACTGGACTATTCAATTTGGTGGACCTTTGGTCAATTGGTTGTCGGTTAACGTGGACTAATTGCTCAATTTCAAGCAAACTTGATCAGGTATTGATCAACATATAGTGGCTTTTTGAAGAATATAAAAGCTATGCAGAATTTCTTCCATCAGGTTGTCTTTCGGATCATTTCTGCTGTATTATCTCACGTTGTGCAAAGAACAACTCAAGATGTTGCCTTTCAAGTTCCACAACATGTGAACATGAGGGCTTTCATAGACTGCTCAAGGAATCAAGCAAGGAGACATCTCAATTCCGACTCAAACAGAAGTTGGTCGGACTCAAACCGCAGCTGTGAAACCTTAACATATTGCATTTCCAGCACATTTTGAAGAAAGCGAAGCTAGCTGCGGCTGAGCTAGAGGTTGCTCAACAAAAAATACTTGTAAGTGAGCTCGCGCTAGAGCACAACAATCGATAGTATACTTAAGGTTGCGGAACAATTCATATCATATTTTGAGAGCTTGTTGGGTAAAAGAGGACACATTGCTGGATAGTAGCATACCTCTTGATGGGCCAGTACTTATAGAGGTCTAACAGTAAGGTTTGGTCGCTCCAATTTATTTCGAGGACATACGTACTGCCCTCTTCGACATTGGCAGTGTTAGGGCTCTGCGATCGGATGAATACAACTCAAATTTATTCAAAGTTTGTTGAACTACGATGCATTCTAATGTCTACGTAGCCGTCTTTTTCGAAATATGATAGCTCCTCAAGCAGTGGAATCATAATACTAAAGTAACCGAGTCTGAATTGGGTATTCTTTTAAGTTCAAATCTCGGCTATTCTTTTTAACAAATTTTTATGAATAAAAATATATCTTCTATATTAAATATAATAAATAAATAAATAATAAATAATCTACATTAAAACAAAATCAATTGTAACGATCTCGAGCCGGATTTGAACCGAGTCTAGATTAGGTCCGAACCCGAATCGGACTGTGGGCAGATCCACGAGTATGTCTGTGTTCAACTCCAATATAATTTATTTTAAAAAAATGAATTAAGGTCACATAAGAAAATAAGATATTATAGTGAATTCATAATTTCCCTCTCTTCTGTCTCTCCTTCCCTTGGACTTAACCAAATCATGTCGAAGACGCAAACTTCACCAAATCATTACCCATTCGAAAAAGAATCCCCAAAGGTGTTCTTTGCCTGTAAGGTCACCGCTCCAAAACAAACACTGCAAACAAAAGTGGGTGGCTTGGTCAACCACTAAGGAAAAAACAAAAAACAACTAGGAGACGTTTCAAAGCATACAACCATCGTCTCCATCGTTCTGCTCACCAAATACGACCAAGTAAACATCTCGCGTCACAACAAAAGCATAATAATAAATTAAAATTTAAAATCCCCACTCTTTCATGGACGCACGTTACCAACCAACAATGAATGCCTTCTGTTTTGGCCAAAGACTCAACCCTCTGCCAATTGATTGCTATAATGCTAGTACAAGAGTTAGTGTAAGAAATGCTCGGGATAAGGACGTTTATCCAAAATAATTGGGTCAGCAACGCAAAATTTGGGGTTACAACGTCATTTTAAAGTGTCATGGCTTTCAGTTCTCTTCACATCTTTCTCATCCCCGTTAATGTCCCCAAAATAACCATAAATACAAAGCAGGAGGAGCAGCAAGCATTTGCTGGAGTGCGTAAGGGCTCACCTGCGAAAACCCTTTGCATCAGAAGAGCTACTGAGAGAGCCCGACAATGCATGAAAACTGCAATCACCTTGAACCTCCAATTAAGTCTTCGATGTCCCTACTCCGGATTCGAGAGGCTGTACAATCATGGAACTTTACTGGGACATGACCAGGCTGGAGAGTGGCTGTTTGAACATATGGTCACTTCCGGTCTTGCAGTTGTCGCGATCAACAGCCAATGACTTAGGCAGCGTGAAGCTGCTGCCTCCGCAGGCATCTTGCTCCTCCGAATTCTCACTACCGCTGCTGCTAGTCTGGCAGTGCTGTTTCTTTAAGGGAGAGGAAACGTCGTTGGGCGTTACTTCCCTCCGATGTTTCCTCTTCCTTGAAGTACTCCATCTCAGTTTGAACTGAAAGCCGCTAGTTAGGTCTGAGCTGTTGGCATCTTTATTGCTGGATGAATCCCCACTCGACGTGTTCTCGTATTTGATGGTGTTAGCTGGTGAGTTGTCAACTACTTTGCTGAGATGCTCTAGGGAGGGTGCTTTAGAATGTGTCAGTTCAGCACCAGTTGGATTCTTGATGCGAGACGATAAAGATATTGCGATATCCACTCTGTTCGGTATCACATTCCATTTGTTGCAGATCCAATCCTGCGACTGCCTCAGCTCCCCTTCACTGAAGATAGAGAAACAGTTTTCTCCTGCATCGTTCAAATACATTACATTTGATGATCAGCAACATAGAGAACTTCACGGTATATGCTTCCCAAAGGGTAAAAACAGATCATATGTTGTTCGTAGTGGCATCGCGAACTTTACCTGGAAAATACACGTGCAGTCGCCCATCAGATTCTTTTCGTATCATAATGCCTTCCCACCAGCCATCATGCCGCCATGCATCGACAATAGCCCCAATCTCAAAATTGGGGATGACGTCGCATTGCGAGGGATTTGGACGGACGATGGGCCTTTCATTGCGAACACTGAGCATATCAGGCGCTGCAACTCTGGACAGAGAAACCCACTCCTGAAAGGGGGGAAAATAGAGTTAACAACCATGCGAGATATAACAATAGTGACATCAGGAATGCTAATAGCTACCTCTAAATTGCCTTTTTCTTCAGGATCTTGAATGTCCAGATACCGAACCTTCGCCTTATCCTGATGTCTCTTCAGGATCACACATCGAAACCAGCAACCCCTCATTCCGCTGTCCTGAGAAAGGACTTCGACATGGTACCCGGCACAAAATTGTTGCTGAAGTTTTTGTTTAAACAATTCTTTTCTTATCAAAGCAGAACCCGAAAGGGTTTTGGTGGCACACTTTCTGAACTTGCTGCTGACACTAAAACTCATAGGTCTCATCTTATTCCTCGCAGATGATTCTGCAGAATGCCGGTCCTCAGGATGCGTAAGCGGCATCCTCTTCAAACTACCAAGAGAATCATTGTCACTTTTTCTGATGACGGATAAACTAGAATTGCCACACTTTATCTTCAATCGCAACTTAAAGGGAGAAGTAAAGTTGGACATAGACCGCACTAAGTCCTGGCTCCAGTATCCTTGGAGCTGCGTTATGTCAAAAGGCTTGACGCCGTCATTATTGATTTGTCTACGGCACATGTATGGTCTACAAGTGCTGAGTCGTGCCTCATTCTGAAACTGCTCGAAGTGCTGAGCACTTAGCACTGCGGCCAATCCGTCAATGCATTCAACACTGAAATCTTGAAGACAAAGAGAAAAGAAAATCTCTCTGTCATTAGTGTCGGGAGGCAAAACAATACCAACTTCATCAACTTTGTGAAACCATCGTACCACAACCATATTGTCACCCTGTAAGTCTTCGTATAAATCATCCACATACGCAACGAGCCGATTGTTCTCTTCCACCATTACAAAGACAAAGTCATGAACCTATGCAAGAATCCACCAGATTAGGGCGTGCAGGTGGTAGCAATATAGCAAAAAAAAGAATGCGACTGTACTTACTGAAATCGTAACCCCATTCTTCGAGAAGGAACGGTAATGCCTTTTCCTTTTTTTGCATTGCCATGGGGCACCTAACCATTGAAATTCACTTGAAGAATGTCTTGTTTTCTTCGAAGGAAACTGCACACACAGCAGTGACAGACGATAAGCAAACAAAAATTATCAACATCGATACGGAAATGAATAATTGATACATATTAGTTTTAGTACCTTGAAATCAGGCATATCTCCAGGTTCATAAATATCAGCATCTCCATACCTATCACAGGTAATAGAAGAAGCAGTAGCAAGGGGATCTGGAAATATGAATATGACATTGTTAATCAAAAAGCTACAAGGAACAAATTGCAAATTAGGCAAAAGAAAAAAAAGCAAGGAACCCATTAACTAAAGAAACTATATCAAAGACTAAAATTAGAATAGAGGCGTAACACATCACAACAAAACAATTTAATTCACAAAAAATGAGCAAAAGGTTATTATCATTATGCTTATCTTTGAGATTGTAGAACATGACACGTCCTGTATTATCATTATCAGGCCTAGAAAAAATGTTATAACAGGAAACACTCATTGTTCTAAGAAGAATAATATATATAAAAGCAATTCAGGAAGATAATATAGAAGCTAAAAACCTTGAAAGCGGTATAGATCTAAAGAAAATAAAACAACAGATGCAAGGAAAAAAAGATCGTTTATGAACAGATAACAAAAATATTGAATCATAGAATAGCAAGGGATCGTCAGTCTACCTTTAGTTTAGCCTGATTCTTTAATTCGAATTTCAGGTAAAACCCATAAAAACAAACGGTAGACATATAAAAAAAGGTGAAATCTTCAAGCGAGATAATCAACATAAAAAAGAGAATCAAGGAAAGATTTAAATCGAAAAAAAACAAAGACATGAAGAACCCATGTGGTTTATGATGACTATATATTGAACTTATGGCAAAAAGCGAAGAAATATTTCCAAACGCTCATAAAAATCGAGTACAAAAGATAGCAAGTAGGATAATTGGAGAAAGAGAACAAAGGAAAAGAACAAGGATATTATAAGAAAGAAAAACAAAAGGGGTAAAAATAAAAGGAATATATGATAATCCAAAGTCCCAATCACGCACAGCAAAATAAAACGGCAAATCTTTTCATAAATAGCTCCTGGTTATTAAAATTAGTGACTTTCAACCTTCTAATTGAAGATGATATGGTCATACAACGTGAGACGATAGGAACTTATCTTTCAAGGGAAGATCAGGAAACAAGAAGAAAAAAACTAACCCAACAAATTGAATACGAGAAAAACTCATCGTGAATTAAATAAAAGGGTCTGCTTTTTCTTCATTCAGTGTTTATCGCGCATAGGATGCGCATAGGATTTAGATTCATCCACAAAAATGGTATTTTGCTTACAAGATGTAAGCAAAGCCAAACTTTGGGGAAAAAAAAAACGAAAGAGCTAATCGCCAACACAAAACAAACAATCGCAAAACCGAATTTCTTCCATACGTGTTCTTCTTTATATGTTTCTTCAGAACACCTTAGGTTATTCGTACCAAATCACACCTCGGTTAAATTTTTGGACCGCATACCTGACACAAGGCAAGACAACCAGTCGATGACCTCCCTTCTAGAGCGCAACTTGAATGAGAGCCCCGGAGGCTGCGGAGACGACGAAGATGGCAAAGAGGGTATGAGATGCGGCCTGGACATGAGAGATCTAGCGAACTGGTTAGGAACAGTGTAGGACATGTGCCGCACGCTCTTCTCCCTGCCCACCACCGCCAGATCCGCCCCGCCGCCAGCGCCTTTGAGGTAGTAGTGCACGACCCGCCGCCCCTTGTCGTTGGACACCACAACCTCCTGCCACAGGACGTACGCCCCCCTCGCCTCCTCCATCTACCGCAGGAGCCGAAACCTTCGCCCAAACCCTAGAAATCGCCTTCCCCCTCTCCCTATCTATCTCTCTCTTCCGCGCACAACGAATGCGAGATCAAAGATGAGATTTTTATACTTCTATCGGTTTCATAATTACAAAATTATACATCGACGGCGGAGATCTAAAGCACCAAGACGGCGAGATGATCTCCCGAACACACCCCCGTTCTTCTACAAATTTACGAGACTGCCACCCAACATCAGATCTGGTGTTCGACAAACGCGTTGATTACGTCATAAACCATAGCTTGTCCAGCGAGGAAAATACGTTAGGCACACGTGGCCCGTTTCTTGTAGATACAATTCCTGATGCGTGGCGGTGACGGTGTTCCGAGACGAGCTTATTGCTTTATTTCCACGGATTTTCCGTCTCGGTTTGGCTCAACCCGATGGAGGTAGACCGGGTTTGGGCAATATTAATACAAGATCATTATTTACTTTATTTGGACTATATATTTATGAAATATTGATTTGTTAACATATTTAGAATTTTAGTCCTAATCCGTTGACATTTATTGCTTAAATAATCCCTTGTATTTTTCCCTTTTTCTATATTGATTATATATATCTAAATACTAAAGAAATACTATTTAGTAAACAAATATTTCATAAATGGATTAAACAACACTTTAAATTCATGAAAAAAATCGATAAACTTGAATGTTAATAAAATAACGACTCGCAATAACATAATAGAAGTCAATAATAAAAATAATCACGAACATCTTTTGGATAACGTTTGTCTCTTGTGCTTATTAATTGTAAAAATAATTAAATAAAATAATGTTTCAAATTATTGTCGCCTTAACTCCAAATTATTAACAATGTTAATTTAATATGTGAAAAAACTTACAAAGCACACATGACGTATATTTATTGCGTCATTATTATGTTAAGTAAATTAATATTAATGATATAAACTAATAAATAAGAGGAGAATGTAGAAAACTAAATTTAATATAGTTAATAATAACGTAAATCCCATAAATTTAGATTTCTATAATGGACTCTCCTTCCTTAAAAATTAATTTAATATCATACTTAATTTTAATTAAAAATTTTAAAAAATACATTTTCTAATATAATTAATTTAAAATATTTATAAAAGTCAATGCTAACACGTGGCTATAAAAATCAGACTATATATAGATTTTATATAAAACAACTAAGAAAAATTACTAACAATTTTTTTAAAAAATAAAAAAAAATAATTTTATTTAAAATTTTACCAAAATTATTATTAATCATATTTTTAATAAAATCGTCAAATAAGACTCTTACAAAATAAGTAAATAAAAAAAATTAAACAAGCGACAATAAGATGCGTTGTGATTTAAATATACAAAAAAAAAAACAACTGCGGAATATTCGGGCCAAGAGGAACCCAAATAGCATTTTTCGAACAAAAGGTGTGAATTGCGAATTTTTCGAACACAAAGGTGCGAATTGCGAATTGTTCAATCCCGACGTTTCCTTGCAAAATTAAAAATATTTAAGTAAACTAATAATGCAATTAATCAACACAAAAGCGACGGCCACAATGCAGACAACAACTGGAGACAGCTGTCGTGGGTCCCACTGGGTTGGACCATTCCCCAAACGGCCAAACCAATCGTCATCCATCACAATTTTTTTTTTCAATGAATTCAAAAAAAAGCAAATATCAATAAATAATAAGAAAAATAACTAATTTGCCCCAATATATGATAACAAAGCGTTCAGCAAACTATCCAAATAATTTAAATCTCAACTACAATTTTACTACAGGATACTTTTCAATAGTATAGTGGTAAATCTACAAAATATAAGGAGTTGTTTGTACTTTCAAATTTATCAGACGAATAATCAAGAAGAAAATCATCCGCCTCTCAAATTAATTGCGTCCAAAACCTATACTATCAATAAATAAATAAATCTAATTAGGATCTAGAAAAGGCTACTTTTGATGCTGTAAGATGGAATCTCGGCCACCCATTGATTTGTGAGAATACGACAAAACAATCTTGTCGAGTTGGAGGACCACCAATTACGAGAGATGACTCGGCCGCCAAGTCATCATCCACGTAAACCTCCACATATTTATCAATTCAATCAGTGGATCATACCTCATGACTCATGCTATCGAGCTTTCTATGCTCTTCTACTATCCATTGTTAATCTTCAATTGGGGTTAGAATATAGATCTAAGGAGCTCTAGTTCAAGATTTCGGAGTCTGAAAAATCCTACTCTTCGGCGAGAAAAGAAACCATCAAATTCACTTTCACCCTGTTTGAAAATAACTTAAGTCATGGAATTGAATTGAATTCCATTATGAATTGAATTCATAAGGAATTGAATTAAATTCTCATGTTTGGAATAAATTGCAACTTAAGTTATGGAATCCTTATGTTTTACCATTTTATCCTTCTCTCTTTTTTCTTTTCTTTTTTTACAAAGAAGAGAGAATGAGGGCACAAATGGACATAATATGGAGAATTAAATTCTCTACCTAAATCACACATAAAGAGGTGTGATTTACTTTTACCTTGTTTGATGGAATTTTAATTGAATTC
>JBBMJZ010413113.1:14020278-14042265 GCA_037833815.1 Zingiber zerumbet
GAATATTTCATTTTCTAATCAAGGATACTTCCTTCTTTTAGAGTTTGAACTAATAAGAGTTTCCCTTTTTCTCAATATCAAATCATCCTTTACGTCTTCAAGTACTCTTCATTTGTGCCTTTAAATGTTGTATTTTGCATCTCTCTACTCTTCTTTCTGTAGGCTTACACTCTGTGTCCCATTGGAATTTATTTCCAGGGAATGGATTTCTTATTTCCTATGTTCGACATATCAACTGTGTATAACTGGGACATGTGCTTACTTCACACATTTCTTCTCGTAAATATAAATAAACACATATGCCTTTGTAGATTGAAATGGATGTTTCGTCTCTCACACGCCTCCACATCTTATTGAACATATGCAAATTTGCTATTGCTAAATAACAACTGAAAATCTCATTGTTCATTTATCTTTACATTCGCATAGGCCAATTTAACTTGTCTAGGTTGGTCTCATCTTTCTCTTACTTTGTTTATCATAGGCATAATCGTCTTTGCGTTGCAGGCAATGCCCGGTATCTTTATGTTATCCTTTATGGCATTGATTGCTGATTAATTTATATGTGAAAACACCTTTGTGCTTGCAGAGAAATGATCCAACACCGACCTTACAATCAGAAAGTTGATGTTTATAGCTTTGGCATTGTTCTCTGGGAGCTCATAACCGGTATGCTTCCGTTTCAAAATATGACAGCCGTGCAGGCAGCTTTTGCTGTGGTGAACAGGGAAGTGCGTCCCAACATACCACCGGATTGTCTCCCTGCGCTCGGTGAAATCATGAGGCGCTGCTGGGATGCCAACCCTGACGTGCGCCCTTCCTTCGCCGAAATAGTCACAATGCTCGAGACCGCACAGCAAGAAATCGTAAACACTGTTCGCAAAGCACGCTTCAGATGCTGCATACAGCCAATGGCCATTGACTGAGAGGGTATGCAAGAAGTGCCTCAATTGTAGAAAATACCTTTTGAACCAACAAGGTACCGGTGTCTAAAGTGTCGATTGGGAATGTTTGTGTCGATGTGTTCGAATGCTACCAAGTAGAAATAAGATATTGGGATCTTTGTTTTTATAGAACGCGAACGAAACTATTAGCTAAAGCTCGACTATTTCTAGACTGCTTGATTGACTGTAGTCTCGACTTGTAAAACTCAGGCTAGATCCTGTGTTCTATTGAAATCGAAAAGTTACGAAGTACCATTTTGTTGATAGACACAATCGAAACATCTTATTCCATCATCAATCAACTTCTTTGTGATGAGTTGGTATTCGGATAGGAAAGGTAGATCCGTTACTATAGATACATAAACATTAGGCGTATGATGGAATAAATTTTAACTTATCAATTTTAATTATTACATTAAAGATGTCATACGTCTACTATCGAGGGCGAGTGAGTGATCTATCGAGGGCGAGTGAGTGAGGTCGTCTAGAGAAAAAATAGTCAATTTTTAATAAGATTTATTGTTTAAAAAGAATAAAGGAATATATATATATATATATATATTTGAAAATTTTATTCTAAATCCAGCCGAAGAATCCTGGCGGCGGTTCGCTCGCTCCAGCTGTCTCGTGGCGTCAACGGAATGGCGATCGCCATCGTCGTCTTTGTCTTCGTCTTCGCTTTGATTTGCTTTTTGTCAGTGCACCACAAGGTTTGCCTACTTGTTCTTTTGTTGTAGTTTCTCCCCCACTAATACGCCGCCACCGTGCGTTAATGATTATTAATCCATCCGGTGATCCAGTCGTACGAGGAAAGGATTCATGTAGCTCAATCGTATTGTGATGTTGTTTGGATAAAGTAATGGAGAAGGGAGAGGAGAGAACAAGAAAACGCCTGCTCCTTCCGCATCCTTATCCATTGAGATGCACCTGATGATATAATATTAGGGTCAAAGTGGATGCGTTTTGGGGAAATCTGCGGGGGGATTCTTTACTGCCGCATTCAAAGTCCAATCATTTGCGTGAGGAGGAAGAGGCGAGACCGAGACGGCGGCTGAAGCAAACGGCATCCAAACGAGGCTGCTTCGTATAAGAAGAAGGTGAGTAAAACAAAAAGATGCATTTTTTTTGTCTTCATTTCTGCGGGATTTCGACCATCTGTAAGTTCTTGCAGCCCGTGCAACTTTGGATCCAACTTCTGAGAACTGTAAGACTTTCTTATTCTTTCTCTCTGTTTTTTTTTTTTTTGTTTTGTTTTTTGTTTTTTTTTTTTTGTTTTTTGGGTTCCTGAGAGATCTCGAAGCTTATTGCCACTATGAACCCTTCTCGATCTGAAACTATGAGTCATAGCAATTCTGCTACGACTATGATAGACCAGCAAGTTTACAAGCAGAAAGGCAATTGTGTTCCACTGTTCATGAAAAATCTTGCTTGGATGTTGCGTGACTAAAAGGATTAGCAAGTTTTTTTTCCCACTGAACCTTTCTTGATTTGAAACCCATGAGCTATAGCAATTTGGCTACGACTCCGATAGATGAGCATGATGCTCTATTCAAGAACCAGCAAGTTTACCGAGAGACGAAAAAAAATCTTATTTTGATGTTGCATGTAGGAAAGGAAGACAGAGGGATTCTGTAGGAAAGGAAGACTGACAATGGGAAGATGGGATCCTAATGGAACCCCAAAAAGGTAGCTTTTTGTCCTATGGGGAGAATAAGGACTAAAACACTGCTACAAGGTCACTTCCCAGTAATTTTGCTTAAGAAACTTAGCCAAGTTAGATGACTGTCAATGTCCATAGTCGATGATGTATAGATTAATGCTTAAGCTGCTGTTGTATTTAAGATTACTTTCTTAAACTGAAAGGAAAATTGCCTCCTATTTCTATTGTGTATCATCCTGCATTTGTATTTGCTATTTTTACTCTCTTCTCTCTTTCAGTGTTGGTTGGCTCATAAACAGTACATGGTTGTTTTTGCATATTCATAGCTTCAAGGAAGACTCGATTCAACAGCTTTTTAAGAGGCATTGGTCGAAAGCATGAGTAGCCACAGTCTGGTTGCAGTGAAAGCAAATGATTCTCCTGAAGCAGCTAAACGTTCTTTCCATGCTTCATCTTCAGTGGTTCAGTTTCCTAAACAAAATGATCGCCATAAACTGTTGGGTAAAAGCTCATCCGTCGCCAGCACCTCAACTGTGCTGCTAAATTCATCAGACATCCTTGACTATGTTCCTATGCCTTTGAAATCAAACCAAGAGTCTGAATCAGAAGGTACTTTATCTTATGGATCTCAACCACAATATTCAGATAGCAGTCTCACCAATTCACCTACACTTCATGCGAGTCTCAGCTCTTCGCCCACCAGAATCTCAGATTCTTGTGGAAAACTAAGTAACTCACACTCCCTTCCTCAATTTGTGGAATGTAAACCGCAGAACACAGCTGTTCAATCTTCTAACTCATCAATGTTGTCGAGTGGCAATGCGAGTGGCAAGGGTGAACACGCAGATGATTCGACAATGGATTTCGTTTATTTGTGTGGAGATGCTTCAGATGATAGCATTCATGGAGAAAATTATTTTTGCAATGACTTTGCATTTACTGAGCAAATGGAATTGCAATTCTTGTCGGAAGAACTTGGTATTGCCATCACTGACGATGGGGAAAGTCATTGTTTAAACGTGAGTACCCTTATTCCCTCTATTTTTTCTTCTTTAACTCTTATGTTATTTAATGTCCAATTTTTTACCTTAACTTGTTTCTATGTCTAGGACATATATGACCAACCGCAGGTCACATCTACTCCGTTACCTTCCAACTACGACAAAAATGCTGAGCCCTTAACGTCTCCTGCTGAAGTCCAATTGCATTCATCTCCTTCCCCCTCAATTTCAGCTCCAAATAAAAAAAGACTAAGATGGACCTTGGAGCTCCATGATAGATTTGTGGAAGCAGTCAACAAGCTCGATGGAGCTGAGAGTAAGAACTCTATTGTGTTTCACATAGTTGGACCAATTTACTCATCTTATTCAAGAATGCACTCTCGGGCACAGAAGCAACTCCAAAGGGCATTCTAAAGCTTATGAATGTGGAAGGTTTGACGATTTACCAAGTAAAGAGCCATTTGCAGGTAATCAAAGGAAATAAGATTTTGAATTGTTTTTTCTTAAGAGTATATTCCTGATGGCATTTTTTTTTTTTTTTGCTTCAATGACTTCTAGAAATATCGACTTGCTAAACACGTCCTCCTCGAGAAGAAAGCAGGTAATTTAAACAACAAAGCAATTATACATATGGTGCGCTGTTTAGGCACACGGTTAAGGATGTTTTAGCTAAATTGGTAGTTCTAAACTTAATCATAGGATGAACTAATATATTGATCATTTGTTCATACAATATCCAGCTGATAATTCACATGCATGCTTGAAAATCTAATCTTTGAACGAACGGTGCCAATACACAAGGCGGTATATTGCCTATGCCAATGGATACATACATTCATTATGTATCTTTCCATCGCATACTAATCCTTTATCGAATTCATATACTTTATCGATTGATCTAATATGTATGTGTTTACCTGTTTGTTCAGAGAAAAAAACTTCATGTATCGAAGACAAGGCGCCGCCAACTAATAATGACAGTGACTTGGCCACGAAGAGGTACCCCTTATTTGCCTCTCTGAATTAAGCACTTGCACTATATTCTCCTTTTTCGCGCGTAATGTTGTCTCAATGATAGGAGCAAAGAAGTTACAGAGGCTCTACGGCTGCAAATTGAGGTTCAAAAGCAGCTGCACGAACAATTAAAGGTCAGAAGACATGAATGGAAATTTCTTAGTAGAATTCATGCATACCATTTTTCATACAACATTACATCGTCGGTGACTAATTCTAGCTGACAGTATCAAGTTAAATGGTTTGTTTGGATGTTTTGATATAAACTCTTGGAACCCAGAGCTACAAGGGAGGAATGTAGTTTTGCCATTCTCGCTCTGAACCCTGTGTTTTTTTTCAAGGTTCAACGAGAACTTCAGCTACGCATCGAGGAAAATTCAAAGTACTTGCAGCAGATCATAGAAGAGCAGATAAAGGCAAACAACTCGATCGCCTCAAGCTCAGGTGCAGACAATTTCGAGTCCGTAGAAGAACTGGAAATTGAGCAGCAAGGGCCTTCCTAAAATCTCTGCAACCAAATTGTTTCTCGTGTTTATTGATGCCTTGTTCATTGATTTCTTGGTGTTGTTGGGCATGGAGGGGATTGGAGGGGAGGTGATGTATCCGTGCATTATTCTTAGTCAATTATTAAACAAAATTCTGTAAAGATGTCCATAGCTTTGCACTAATTTTAAATTTTTTGTCTATATAAAATTGTATAATGTGTTTTAAAAAATAAGTGTATATGTTCTGGATAAGCAACTACAAACAAGTTAAAATTATGAAATATAAAAAGTTGTGTATATAATGGATTTTGCAATGGAGATCTCTTGATTACTGAGCAAGGCGGACAGAGGTGGCAGCTCTTTTAATTTTGAGCAAATGGAAGTTAAAAAAAACAGAAATTCAATTGTTGGTATCAACCACAGGATTCAATTCTTTTACTAGAACACTTCAGTGTGAATTGTTGAAATAATATGAATTATTTCTTGAAATGATCATCCGGTCAGTACAACTTCACACGCGAATTTTTCACCTCTTATTTCCGTCTCAATTATTAGTATACAGATCAAATGCCCCCCAAACCACAAGCAAATCCACCGCACGCAACTACCATCCCTCAATAAGCTCTGACGGACGGAGGAGAATGCGGCAGGCCGCTGTTTTTAGCTCTGCAAGCCATTCCATTCCTCGCCGCCGTCGGCAAGCGGAGTAATGGCTTGCAGCCGTGGTCGGTAGCGTACCTGTGCCGGAGGCAAGTCCTCAGGTTGCAGACATGGCAGGTGCTGGTGTTGGAGAAGGTGAGCACCTCTCGGCAGCGCTTCACGGGGCACTTGGCCCTCCTCTTCCTGGCCGGATCGCAGGACCCGGAGCTCCTGTGCCGCTCCAGGATCGCCGCCGCCTCCTCGCCCGCCGTCTTATCCATGGACATGGAGCAGTCCTCGCACACCACCACGATCCGGCTGTGCTGTTCCGCGTTGGGGCAGTCGTGGCCTCTGTATGTCCTGTGCTCTAAGCAGAAGACCTGAGGGAAGGTGATGACGAGGGTTCACCAAATCGGTGATTTTTGAAGGGAAAGGAGGGATTTAGGGTTGATTGCGCACCTTGTTGCAGCCATCGCAAGTGAAGGGCAGGAAATCGAGTTGGTTGCAGTCTTCGTGCTCGCAGTGCTCTCCCAGATCAGGAAACGCCTCCGTTCCTCTTCCCATAGCGATCGATCTCTCTCGCCTTCTCTTCTCTTCTTCCTCAGAAGCAAAGATATGAGATTCCTGAATCGGAGAGGTATTTATAGGCTTCTTATTGCCTTGGAGAGCAAGTCGCGTTGGTTTGAATTCCACGTCGGCAGCCACCGTGGAAGGTTCCAGCGAAGTCTAGAGTTTCCTCGCTGACGTCACTACTCCCGTTGGAGAGGAAGACGAACGACAGCGAGCGATGCAGGTCAATTGTTACGCCTAGGAGGATCCATTTTATAAATCGATCTATTTAATAGATCTCATCATTTAATATATAAGGTTCAACATAATCTATCATGATCAATAAATCATCCTACAATTTATTTATGTACTAGAGGATTTCATTCGGCCTACGAGAGAAGTGCAAGTTTTGGGATCCTGGTCTCATGGATCAGGATCTGGATCGGCCTGTTTAGCTGCCGAAAAACGGGTCGGATTTTTATGCGTCTAACGCATCATTAATTGCTTGCTGCGACAAAATGCGTCAGGAAATTTACCCTTCATTTATAGCAGGAGTTGTCTAGTACTTGACCGCCAGCCAACCTGAGCAGCTCACCAACCTGTAGACATGTCAATTACAGACTCAAAAGTTATTTCCAAGTGCAAAATTAGCAATATCATTGAGAGGATCAGGGTTCTTAACCAGTGTGAATTCATTCTTATACTTTATATTGATGTGTGTTTTAACCATCAAACTCTTGAGAGTTTGGGCTTGGTGTTTTAAAAAGAATTCAAAGCAACATAATTTAGAAACTAAAATGGTGAGCATAATCACTTTTACTTTTAAAAAAAAAAAATGGAAAGTTCGATCTAAAATTGTTAATCACATATAGTGGACAAACTGAAACAGAACCAAATGTCATCACAGCAACGGCAAATTGCAACCTAAAATTATCGATCACATACGAACATCTCTTCCAGCACAGACAAGAAATTCCACTTGCAAGGCTAACATAAACTTAATCGAAAGACACAAACAAGAAATTTTCGGTACAAGGCTAATACAGGCTAACAAAGCACAATCGAATGCACTAACCACCACAGTAAGAGGCAAATTTCAACCTAAAATAATCATTTACATATGTTGACCGACCTCTTCAATACGAAACAAGAAGTTGCAAAAGGCTGGAAGATGACAAGACTAGGTGGTAGCTCTGCAACTGATTAATCATATTTCATGTGACAAAACTTGAACAGGATATTTCATGCAAGGCAGTAGAGCTGTTGCAAACTGATCATAATCTAAGTTAACATGGAATATAACTTCACTGAACATGCAAAAGTACATTTGGCAATGGATGATGCAATTGGGGAATTGCACATACAAAAGGTGGAATGGCAAAATGGCACACTTGGTTATCCATGAGTTAGGTTTGGAACACATCTTAACATTGCAGGAACCTGAGATGCAGTGACCCTGGTAGCCTTGCAGAACAACAAGATCAGATGAGGATGTCACTGTCCTCCATGGCTGTCTAATGTCATTGATGAGCGATTGTGAGCCGTGTGTGTGATTCCTGTATCATCCTTGACAAGAGTCCGTAACTCTGGGCTTGCCGTGTATTAACAGTGGAAGCCATTACAAAGGGTTCCAATCGACCTGAGCCAGTAATAGTGGAAGCTAAATCAATTATAAGAATGTGGGAAGGTCCGACAACACATAGTAAAAGAGAGAGAGGAATGACAGAAACTAACGCATAGGACAGCTACAGATGATTTCCTTCTTCGATTTCTGGTTACCGCCAGGACAGTTGCTTATAGGAAGATCTGCCTGTTTCCCAGCCTCCTTCAGGTTCCTTCCTCTTCAAACCCCCAGCAAGAACTGTATGCATACCCACCTGCTCTTCTGCAAAACCCTGGGATGTGGCGGATAAAAGTTGTCTTGATGCTAAGTTGGATCTCTCAACTTTGCCTTCTGCATCTATATTCCCTGGGCCTGAATTTAGGTCAAGGCTTGGTGTGATCCATCTCCGAGGATTGTCAGACTCACTACCATTGCTGCCCTCTGGAAGACTCGCCAAGTGAGGCTTTCGATAATTGGATAAAACAGTACCAGCAGGTCCAACGAGTGGTGAAGGCATGGCATGAAAACCTGAAGCAATACTAGATGAAGACTCAGCATAGGTTGTTGACCCACCCGAAAAAGAAGTTGCTGGAAGTGGAAAATTATAACCATAGGTGAAGCCAGGATAAGGAAATGCTGCAGGAGTGAATCCCATTGGCAGAGACGATGAAATGACAGGACCTCTGTAAACATCACTGCCAAAAGGGCCACTAGGTGCCACTGGCCCCAAAGTTCTCTGGGCTCCAGGAGCTGCAACAATTGGGTAAAGCTGCTCTCTGTTGGATAAGAAAGATGGCATAGCTACGGCAGGGTAAGAACTACCAGGGGGGAACCATGATGATACACTTCCTAATTCATTAGTGCTCATTCTGATGTTACTAACTGGAAAAAGAAACGGCAAGCTACTAGCAGTTTTCATATTTTGGCTCCTGGTTAGAGATTCAGCAGAAATTTCATCTAGTCCTGGTCCATTATTTAAATCAAAATCCCTCAACATATTGGTTTCCCTATTAGGAAATTCTGCCAATGCAGGTGCTGCAGCCAAAAGTGGAACATCCTGTCGACATGAGATGCTTGAGGACTGACCATTTTCTGTTTCATCAATTCTATTTAAATCAAGATTAAGTCCCCCAAAAATCCGTGCAGGTATATTGAGATTGCTTTCTGTCCCCAGTTCAGTGCCTATACACTTGGAAGAGCTGCAAGTGGCCATGTCTTCCAGAACTCTTTCATCAGGTTCATTCAGATCAAAATCAAGTAGTGTATGGCACTGCTTTCCAGAAGAATTAGATGATGGTATCTCAGAAGTATTGTGTGTCATTTTCATAACTTTTCGTGGTTCTGCAGGCCGAAAGGCACTTGTAGCAGCAGAGCCTTTCCACCCGGCCTCACCCTTATTCTTCATTAAGTTTTCAGGTGGCAGAAAAGGCCCCTTGGCAGCTGCAGCAACTGTTATTTGAGCAGGTAAACCATTTGACATGGGAATTGTAAAAGGAGAGGGAATAGGCACATGGGTGGTAGAGGGACTAACTGTTGCAACTGAAACAGCAGCCTCAACTTGGTGTCCATCATCCCCAATGATGCCTTCATTCAAATCAAAGTCAAGTTTAGCTGAATCTGCTGCAGGTAAGACAGCAGATGAAGTCTCTGTAGGTGGTGAAAAATCCACATCAACATCCTCTACAGCCCTGGATAACAAAGAGCCTTCATGCTTTAATCCATGCTTGATTTCTGGGGTCATGCAACTTGTTGGCTCTACCTGATTGGCTAATCCCACAGGTGCACTTTCTTGAGCTTCCTCCATCTTCGAATCATCATTACCTCCAGCAATGCCAGTAGAGCTTGTTGATTGCCTTGCTGATTCATCAAGTTTAGGCAGAACAGAACTATTGTTCTCATGCTTACCATTTAATTCTAAGTCACTGCTCTCCATTTTATCAGACTTACAAGTTCTGGACTTATCTGATGAAATAGTTACTTTACTTTGTTGCATAGGTAGCTTCAGTTCATACGAGGTGGCAACCTCAGCCACCTCTTTAGGTGCAGTACATGACTGAGATTCCTCAACAACAAACTTTTCTGATTCTTCACTGGCTGAAGTAGCTAATGCAAGCCGATGCCCATCTCGGGTACCTACTTCTGATGGACACGCATCATTATCTATGTTTGGATGAGTGCAATCAACAGGCTTGCTTTCATCTGTTGATGTGCTTCTTTCTTCGGGTTTGCAATCTGTGAACTGCTCTATGACTTCTGTATCAGTAGTCGGTTTGTCTTCCAGCTGAGAGGTTCCTTCATTATCGTGTTTCACCGGATCAGCAGATTCAGACTCAGAGAGAGTTCTTCCACCTCTTTCTTCTTCTTTCTTTTTCTCAGAATTAATGCAAGAGTCTTCAGATTTATGGAAATTTGCAGCAGTAAGAGATTGTTCACCTTGGCCACCTAGCAATTTATTTTCCTGCAATGTGGCAGTAGTTTCATTGTTTCCAGGAAAGATGGACTCATTGGAGTATGAAGCATCCTGGTTTAAGATGGAACCAGCACCCTTATCTTGCTTGCTGGCATCTGTGACAACAGCTCCATTATAGCAAACATGCCTCTGTGCAATATCACCATCACTTAACATTGATTTTGGACTATGGACAACATCCCCTTCACTTGACAATTTCAACTTGGCCTCTGTTGATACATCCTCCAATGCAGGTGAAGTTCCATGCGAGACATTAGGGGAATTCAAGTCAGATTTGGAGATTTCTCCAGCTGCCACACTAGCAAGTAAATTCATCCCATTATCATCTTCAGTGGCTATAGGTGTACTAGGTTCAGAATACCTAATGCAACTTTCAATTAAGGCATTTATAGAACGAAAAGAACTTCTCATCCTGGGTTCAGCTGAGGAAATTCCCTTTTCATTTCCAGATGATGAACACATAGCTTTTGCAGACTCTACATCCTTACCAGTTTCCTTGGCACTCTTGAGGTGTGATTCGTCGGCACCAGGTGATCTGAGACCTCCAGATCCAACTGGCTGATCATTGGCATCATTGCTCTGCCGTGATTCTTTATTGGAATCTCTAGAAATATTAGACCAATGAGTTTCACTCCTTGATTTCACCTTACGATAACCTTGCTCATGTTTGTCTGAGACACAAGGAGATGATGCTCCACTGCCTGTAACCATGGAATCCTCAATTGAACCCCCAGTTGCACTTCTTTCAGGGCTTCGAACATGGCTAGGCAACTTTACAATGAGCCTTTGCTTATTTCCATGCTCTGATATGGGCATATCAATTGACTTTTCACAAAATATACCTGTTTGTGATGATTTTTCCTGTGTTTTAGCCCTACCAAGAGAACCAGATTTACTTAGATGAATTTCTTTATGTGCCCCAGATATAGTTGTTCCAGAAACCCCATTGCCAGATCTTCGAGGATGAGATGAACTCCCAGCAGCCTTAGCAAAATTTACAGAACCAGGACTTGAACTTCTTGCGTGTTCCTTCTGCGAACTTCCCACTGTCTTAGTATGATCACTTGAATATGTCTGGCTATTGTTCTGGGATTGACTAGAACTACTGCTCTTCTCCTCCTTTGCAGCAACTGATGGCACATCTGTACTCCCAGTGTTAGCAGCAGCTTTGCTAGATGAGTCCTTCAAGCCAACACCAGAAGATATTACTAAAGCTGATCCAACTTTCAAGGAGCCTTGTGTCAATGAAGACGACTTTACAGTAGCATCTGAATGGCCAGACTTGAAAGATGGTGTTTTAGATGATGAAAACTGGCTAACATGAGTCTTTGTAGGCACCTCAGTTACAACAGTGCGCCGATTCCCTGCATGGGAAGCATCAGAAGAACCCGGTTTTACTTGCCAAACAGGTTGGTTTGATGTCACAAACTTTGCATCATTGATCTTCGTCATTTCTGCATCAACCCGTTTCTTCCATGTGTCAATAAGACCCCTAGCTTTCTTCTGTATCTCAAGGTTTTTATGGCTCCGTAAATTATTAACAGATTTACCAATATTGCAAGTCTGCAGAGCATTAAGGTTCACTGGCAATTTTGCAAGGGCGCGAAGAAGAGACAAGAGTAGTTCTTCAATTGTTTTATCGCTTTCTTTGGGACTAACACCATCACTGGTCTTAGATTTGTGAACCTCCTGAAGCCATTCATCCAAGATCAATAGGCCTCGAAGCTGAACAAACCTAATAAGGCAATCATACCGATCAGTAGCTGTGATAACATCAGCAACTAGTGTTCGCACAGTTACATTCATTGTCTTCTCAGTTTTATCAAGATGCATGAGATTCACCAATTTCTCCACTCCTTCAGAGCTTACAAGTCCACCTTTATCTGTAATTTTGACTATCTCTGCCTTTACCATATTCTCCGTTTTAAAGCTAAAAGAATCATCGTCTGGTTTAGAGGAACACTCGCTCTTGATGAGCTCTGTACCATGATCAATTCTATCCTTCCTCTTCCCCTTTGAGTGAGGATGGAGAGATGATCCAGTAGTTCGTACACTATCAGAGCCAGTTTTCAGCTGAGTGCTTGTCAGACTATCAATTGGTTTAGGTGACCTTCCACCAGATTGTATTCCTGCATGCATTTCTGGTCGTGTTTTGCCCAAAAGCTGGTCTACTTCCTCTCTGAGATTCCTAAGATGACGAGACAACAATTACTAGTCAGACTAGACAACACAACAAAAGAGGAAAAACAACTAATGGCACAGAGAGAAGGAATATCAGAATGGCACAAAACTCACATTGCTATTCTCTTGATCAGTTAACCACCACAAACACATGTTAGTAATGTCATATACTTAATATACAAATGAAGATATCCCAACGTCAGCTCAATGTCTGTTGTGATGGGAATCCATAGAAAAAAGATTTATGCAATTTTTTGGAAGACATAGGAATCGTATCCTTGTTGAATGCATAAAACTCTCATTTGAAGCAGCTTCAAGCAATTAAACTTATGCAAGCTTTGTCTCAGCAGCAAATAACATGTAACTTAAAGTGATCTTCGCTTGCAAGAAACCAAGGTATTATTTAAAAAATAGGTGGTTCACTTCTTCCTTGGAGAAGAGCATGATCACCTATTCAAATTTCCCGTCTATCCTGCAAGGAAAGAATTTGATAAAATTAAGATGAGTTATGTGGCACAAAAGAATAGATGGATATTAGTTATGAAACATACCTACATAAATTAAGAAGTCGCCATCATTAATTAAAGCAGCCAAACTACTTCCTATTTCACAATTCAAGATCTGAATTACAGATCAGTGGCAACTGTGTCTAAAATAAGTATCAAAATTAAGAATAAAACAACTACCAAACAGAATTCCAGTGATTACAGGGAGAAACATTCACTACTTGCTGTCGAAAATAATAGGCCAAATTGAACACACCTCTTTCCCGAACTCCAAACATAAATCCTCTAATAAATCCTTCTATGCCATTCACAAACTTAAAAAATCTAGTTTTCTTCCTTAAAATGAATAAAGACATACCTATTGATGGCCAGATGTAATGGAAGTATAAGGAAAGAAATAATACAAGCAACAGAACTATATTGAACTTGTAAGCAACCATCATGATAAATTTCAGTTAATTAGGCCCGAGTGTTCATACCAGAGCAATCATCATGACGGCTGATTTCAGTTACAGAAATCGAACAAGCATTCTCAATATAAAACATGCCAAATTTCTCAAAAATTCCATGGCAACCGAAGCTTTAAAAAAATAGCCGAATAAGGGGGGAAAGTGATGAAAATTAACAATAACACAACAATATAGCAACAATCAAATCAAAAATTAGAAATTTTCCCACAAAGAACTCACACAAACGACGGCGCGGATCAAGAACACAAAGGAAGAAAAAAATTCATCTTCAGTACCGACCATCGCCGGGAAGGAGAGAATAAGTGCAGAGTCAAACTCTATAACGAACCTCTGGACACCGGGAAAGGATTCAGATCCGACCTCTGCGCGCCCCTCTACCAGCGGGATCCTCGATACAGGCTCGAGATGAGAAACCCTAATTCGGCTCGTACGGGAATCCAACTCCGAAGCACAAGGAGAGATCGGAAAGAAGGATCGGACACAAGAAACTGGAGGGAAATCTACGGATTGCGAGATGGCACGTATCGGGAACGGCAAATTGCGTCGAGGGTTTCGCGATCTGACGAAATGGGAGCACTTTGGGCAACGGGAGAAGTGGAAAGAAAAAGAGAGAAGATCGAAAAGAAGATGACGCCGTGCCGTTTTGTTGGATGGTAGCGGCCGGTACCAGAGGAGGTGTGCCCGTGACCCGTCAGGCGTCCGGGTCTGCAACACCCGACCCGCTAAATTGGACCCGGCCCGATCCGAAATTCGGGTTCTCTTCGAGGGTAAATCACACTCACGATGGGTTAAACTGTTATTTTCCAAGATCCAGAGGGCAAACTGTAAAAGACCCAACACCGAGCCGCAAACTGAAATTTTATCAAAATAAAATAATATAAAATATCAAACAGATTAATCACTTTGACGCTTCCCTTCTCACTTTAGTGGCTGAGCTACTAAAACATACGTATATTTTCTTTTTCTTTTATTTTTAAATTTCCACTTTTTTCTCTTTGTTTGTCAAAGAAAAATAAGAGATTCAGAATTATCTCTTATTTTTTAATCCATAGGAGAGGAATTAACCAAATCACTTGGGCACACACTCGCTTTATTAGTGCTCACTAAGGTATAAGGCCATATGGAGATCACTAATAATTAAAATAATAAAATAATAAAATAATAAATGAAAGTCTGATGACAAATATATGTTTAGATTTTACAGCAACTGAGTCCGAATCTCCATCGATGCTTCCTAGCTTTAGCCATTTTCACTGGACTGGTGTTCCACTCTCTTTGTAATCTGCATTCATAGAAGTAGATACTCATGAAACATCTTTTTAACAAAAACCAATATACATAACAATAAATAGTGTTTCAATTCTAAGAAGCTAAATTAATGTTAATGGTTGAAGCATTGATTGTTAGCTCACGTATTGATCAGGGACTAGGCAAGAGTTTTCTCTTAGGCGGCTTTTGGTTAAACTATGGGTATCAAACAATGCAGGTGCTAATGGCTGAATATTACCTATTGCAAGTCATGAACTTTGTGCAATTACCGAATAATGATCTTATGGAACATACAAAAAAAAAGGTTCAAGGATGGAAGTGTTTCTTACACTGGGAAGGCAAAGGAACGAGTACTCGTTGTGCTGCTTTCAGAACGCATAGAAATGCTACCAGAGTATGGAATATGCTCTGAAGATGTTCTTGGACCAGAAATAATCAAGTCTGCACCATAACTGTGAGAGAAGGAACTTCGTGGCGGATCAGCTGTGGCATCAAGAACGGCCAATTGAGGGACAGAAAACTTTTGAACATGTAAGGATTCTTGACAAACTGTGTTCGCTTTTTCCTCCTTGACAGCAGCTGTTGGTTCTACCTCGGGCACAATCAGTTCCACCTCGTCAACAGGGACATTAGCCTCAGTTTCACTGTGGTCATCAAGTGTGGAATCACAAGTAGGACTTGGAACCTTAAAGGATTCTTGAAAGTCTGTATTGTCTCTTTTCTCCGCCCTGACAGCCATGGCTTCTGCTTCAGACACGGAGCGGTTCACCGGAACATCAGGAAGATTTCCCTCAGTTTTACTGTGATTGGTACTTGTGGAATTAAAGGTAAGGTTCGGAACCTGCAACGGCTCTTGCCCATCTCTAATTTCCCCTTTATCCATGGCAACTGCTGCTTCTGCTTTAGACACAATAAGCTCCACCCCGGCATGGGGAATGCTTTCAGTTCCACTGTGGTCAGAACTAGTGGATTCAAAAGTCATTTCAGGGAATGTAGAACATCCCTCTCTCAAAAACTCTGATGTATCAACAGAAGGATACTTGTCGACTCCAGTGTTCTCATTGGACTCGTGGTCAACAATGGATGAAGTTGTTGTCATGGAGCATGCCTCTTCAGTTTTAGTCTGTCATACACCAATGTATAAGTCACGATTATGTTCTGAAACAACCAACTAGAAAAGGAAATGATAGTTACAGTGGAAAACAGAATGACTAATAGCAATTCTCCATAACTTGAAGAGTTAAGATTGCTCGTCTGTCTTCTCTAATATTTATAATTTAACTATCATATAAAAGCACTAAAAGCTAAGTATCATATACAAATAACACAATAGCTGATAGGCTACACTTTACAGTTCCTTCAGCACCATACTACCTCCAATGTAGAGAAGAAGCATAAATAACTGACAAATTTGATTATGGCCATAATATGAGAAAAAAAAGCAAAGTAGTCAATAAAGAGAAATAGAATCAATGTCCCTATTCTCTAGTCTCTACTTTGGGAAGGTAGTATAATTTAGTAATACTAAAACAAAACATTATTGAATCTACTTGCTCTGAGCTCCTCTTTGCAAGGTTCAAAAATAAAAATAAAATATGATTTTGTGAAATACAATACCTTCTCGATTTTCTCATGATCAATACAATGTTTGTGATTTCTGCTGAAGTCCAAGGAGATTGCATCTGCTTGGCAGTGATCTTTGTCAGAACCTTCTTGCAAGAGCAACTCTTCTAAAGTAATATTTGGAGAAAATTTGTGATTTTTGACCTGGTCTAGTGTGCTTGCTTTTACATCAAGTACGATTAATTTAAGAGAGTTTTGATCCTCAGTAGACTTTTCAATTGTTGTTTGTTGCTTCAGATCTTGTATGGAGTTCAGAGGACCCACTATGACTTGTCCATTTAGATCACTATTCTTATTTATTGCAGAGATACCTTTGACCTCATTATGCTCAAACAAAACAGTATTATGAGAGCCTAAGCCTTCATCAAAGCGACTGTTTCTGACAACAGGGCATACTTCAGCATTGGAAAGAACTTTTGTGTTTGGTTGTTCAAGATATGCAACAGCTTTATCCAAGTATAATTTAGTATCTTCTTCGATTAAACCAGACCTATCTGGAGGAATCTTAAGCATAGCTTCAGAAGTTTCAGATTTAATCTGGTTTCTTCTAGTTGAAGCTTTGTCATCCATGAACATATCCAACGAACGATCTACATATCGGCTCTCTTTTTCTGGAAAAGGTGATGCATGATCTTTTTTTTCTTCACATGTAGCCTTATTTTCTAACTTGAACACAATCAACTGGTTGTCATTTTGTCTCAGGACTTCCATCATAAGCACATGATCTGCAAAATATGCCAAAACGTTTATCCACCATATGCCATTTGAGTAAAGATCTAAAGTCCGTAGGCAGAAGGAAGGCCGAGTAATAAAGATAAAAAGTACAACATAAATACTTTAAGAATGATTATTGATTACCACATTGAACAAACAAACTGACTTCAGAGATAGTTTACAATCAAGAAGAATATAATACCTTCTTAGTACCATCATAAATGCTGTCAAAAATAGAAGGTTTCTAAACTTAAATTAAAAGCAAATGAAACCTTAACATAGTTCCTGGATTAAGTATCCATGCCAGATCTTAACGTCTCTCTTAGAGAGGTGTTTTTCAAGAAGAAATATTTGTTGATGATATTTAAGGTGTTTGTAACAGAGGATATACCTCCATAACTCATTGTTCACGAAGTCCGCAAAGAAGAAACAGAAGCGTGTAGCAAAAAATCCAAAGTTGGATGAATGCAAAGAATCAATTCCTTCAAAGAGGTAGGTGTTTGGTATGAAGAAAATTTTATTAACAACATTAACATGCTAATTTCTAACAGTATTAAGTCTGTTTATAAAACAGGTTGGTTAACAAAAGAGTCAGTAGTTTTGCAGATGATTCACCATTAACAAAGCCAAAAGAGTTCAGACTCCAAAAACAAAGTTCAAGGAAAAGATATCTTTTTTACACTAAACATCACATAACCAGTCAGATCCATGGTCTCAATAGAAGAAGCTAATTTAATTAACATGATGGAGTTATGACTTAAGCAACGACACATTTACTCAACAACAACGTAAGTAATGACTCACTTACTCAGCAACGACGTAAGCAATGACACAAGACAGTACCAACAAAGATATCCTCCCTTATAATCAACTCAGCTCATCCAGCACCTTCCAAGATTCGCTCTTATCCTCACCACCCCAGCTAAAGGCAACCAACTCCAGAAGACAGCTCCTCTCTTCCTCTCCTCTATAAAAACCCCTTAAATCTCTCAATGGTAGAAGTTGTAGCACCACTATCGATAAAAACATGTAAAGTGAGTTCATGACCCTGTATATTAAGAGTACATTGAACAAAGATGTCAATAGTAGTTCCAGTCTTGCAAATACTTGGAGTTTGAATAACACAAGGTCACTGTCCTCAAGGACCTCTGAGATAATGAGGCTTTTACCTTTATTGGTAAAAGAGTTATGATCTGTGCTAATTCAGTTTCTAGGAGATTAAGTCTTGTTTCTAAGATAAAAACCCTAGTTTCTAGAAGGGTATTCCTAGTATTGCCACAGACAGTGTGAGTGGGAGGAATGGTGACTTGAAAGATTGTGTTTAAACATAAATTACAACATTGTTTTTTACAGAGTCTACAAGTTCCTCATTGCAAGGACATTATCTGTTCCTTCTTTTAAATTCCACTCATGAGTACAAGTTCATTGGTCAAAAGATAAATCTGTTAAGTTTTGGGGGATGAATTGATGATACATTAAGTCAAAGTTGTTTATAAGATCGAGTATCAGTGTCGTCTGGTGTAAAGGGAAGTGAGTCATAAGCTGGTTGCAAAAATGAGCTGATTAAAGTATAAGGAGAGATTTCTTCTAAGTCATTAACGGATATTATAGAATATATTGAAGAAGTATCAGATACATCGGATTGTACTACTATTAAGCCTAGGTTTGTACAACCAACTAGTCTAGCTTCTCGTCTATACAAATTTTTCTTGGCTGAAGAAAGATGTCCTAATTCATTACAACCAAAACAGGTAATGGTATTAGATTAAGGTTGGGTTTGAACTTTCTAACATGTCTTTCTTTGTTTAAGTATGACTTCTTTTCCTTACTTTTTCTGACATAATAAGTTTTCTTTGGTTTAAGTTTTGGTTTAGGCATGATCATGGGTTTTATTCCCTCTCTCTTTCGTCTATGTTTTTGGTGGTTGGTTGTTCCGTATTGTTGCGGAGTGTAACTTTGACTACAAAACTCATATTGTTAATTTTTAAGTTGTTTTTGTATATGTATATAAGTACATTTTTCCTTAAGTGTGGCTAAAATGTGTTGAATATTAATTCCTATGTTATCATATAGTACAAGTAGAGGCGTCAAAAATGAATCCGACCCGACCAAAGTCTACCTGAAAAAAATTAGGTTAGGGTTGGGGATTTTTGGGTTAGGGTTGGAGAGTTTTCGGGTTGAAAATTTTAGGATTGGGTTCGGGTTGACTCGAATTTAGGGCTTGGTGGGTTTTTTAGGGTTAAATCAAATTTTATTTTGAAAATTAGATGTTTTTATTTAATATCAATGTTAGTATGATAATGATAGAGTATTGAGATAAAAGTGAAGAATTATTGGAAAAATAGGCAAAAAAAAGTTTTGAATCAGGTTATTCGGGTCAGGTTCAAATTGGTCGGGTTCGGGTTTAGGAGTTTCAGGTTGTATTCAAGTTCGGGTGGGATTTGGGTTGACCTAAACCCGAATTGGCACCTCTAAGTGCAGGTATATGCGGATCAGTCCATGACTTATAAATTTCTTTTCCCAAGTCTCCTGGAAGTTTACTAAACAATCTTTCTCCTAAGGCTGGATTGCAGTAATTTCTTGATACTGTTGTGAGGGCTAAAAAGTCATTACAAAAGGGTTTGATGCAATTCCAATTGAATAACTAAAGTTGTTCTAATTCTCTCATTGCTTCTTTTTGTCATATATCTAGTCTTGTATCGGCATTCTTCGCTGTTAATAGTTGGTGGATGGTATAACAGAAATTAAGTATATTGTTTCCTTGTAAAGCAATTCTTGTAACTTCATCTGGAAAATGAAGTTTAAAATATTGCTATGCCGCTCTAGCAATGTCTCCCAAATAATTTTCTCCCACTCGTATCACAGAGACTATCTATTGCTCCAAGTGTCAATGTGTCATATAACTGTGGATCACATTTAGTTATATTTAACAGGATAGAGTCCTTTCCAAATAATGCTACTTCCGGGGTCGTCTTTTTCCTATGGTTCGAACTAAAGGATTGTTGTTTGTATAAGGCGCTATCCTAGTTCGAGGAGGGTGTCCTTGTCCATAATCCATAGTTCTCATTTTACTTTCTAGTAGTCGTACTTGATAGGGTTTTGAAGTAGCAGATGATTCAACTTGATTCATGCAGTTTTTGGCTGAGGTTGGGATACTCATGTTAGATGAGGGAAGGCTACTATTATCTTCCTCTTCATTGACATTAATAGTCAAGTAGCTTTTAGTATTCTGGACTATTATATTTTGATCGTCATCAAAATATAATATCCAAGTAGCAGGAAGCTTCTGGTGTTTATGTTCAAAGGCTTCTAATTCCACTAAATCTTAGTCAGTTAGTGATAAAGCAACCTCAGAAGACATATAGACATATTCATCCAAGTCTGAAAAAAAAAACTATGTAGTTCTTCTACCGTGTTTATCATATTATAGGTTTCTGCTAGAGTACTTGCTCGTTTGATTTTATTTCGTTGTACTGATTGCAGGTGCATTTTTCCAAGTTGCTGAAGAACACTTACAGGTCATCTTCTCGTAGAAACATTAAGTTTAAATTGTCATTGTTTGGTATGTCTTCTATTTCTGCAGGAGAAGTAGAAGTAGTTGGTTGACATCCAGAAAATTGTACAATTTGTCATGTCTATCTTTGTACATAAGGGAAGTGTTGTGGGTTTTAAAGTGAGATCAAGATTTTTCAAAGTAATGCTCCATTCTAATCCTGCTAACATCTCAGAAGTATATTCTCGTGGTTTGAGAAAGTATATTCCTTTTGTGCTTAAGGATTCAATTATATCGGTCATAGTTATTTTAAAATGATTGCGCATATGATTCATAGTTTTGTCTAAAAAAAACAATATCTTATTGAAGATTATCTCCTTAAAATTGGCCATAATAAATAAGTGATTCCTATGTTGTTGTTCATATCAATTTCAATAAGTACTATGATAGCTTTTTCAGTGTATGAAAATCTAGTCTCGTGTAAAACCAATAGCACTTTGCCTCCCAATTTGGCTCAAGTAAGTCCTCGCAGTCCAATGACAATTAAATATAATTGGATGTAATTATGTTTTCTAAGGCAAAGAGTTCATGTTACTTCTTCAGACATTAGATTAAGTTTGACTTCTCCACCGTCAAGGAGATGAAGGGCTTCTTGTCTATGGTGTCTATGTACGGATATAGAAAAGTTAAGTATTCCTTGACTATATAGTCTTTTAGGACAAAGTATTTAATTATTCATTGGAGAAAATATTTTAATCTTTCTCAATATTTATTATTTCTTCAGGTGAGAATAGTGTCTAACCAGGAAGTAATATTGGCTTCTGTTGGTCTTACTATTGGTGAGGAGCCAGTAAATGGTTCAATTCTTGTGAGACTCACCAGGCCTAGTATAAGTTAAAAACTTAGAAGTAATTGGTGGTGTCTTAGAAATTGTTTTTCCTAAAGAAAACTGAATCAAGTCTTTGTTTAGCTTAGTTAACGCTTGACACAAGTCTTTGTTTAGCTTAGTTAACGCTTCTTTCCAATCTGTAGATTGTGTATTTCCAAGTATTTGTGTTTCTAGGATGAGTAACTTGTTTTCGATTAAAGATAATCTATAATGAACTGAAGATAACAACGCTATGATAGTGTTGTTTTGTTGGATATGGATTTGATCTCCTCTTCTAATTAATTCTATATGACAATAATCGTCCTCTATAGTGACTAAAAATTGTTTGGAGTGGTCCAAAGCTTCTTCGTAGTATATATTCTCAAATCTAAGTTTGTTCATTTATATTTGATTTCTTCGAGTAGTTTATGAAGAGCATCTAGCTTTTCATAAAGTTGAGTTTTGTTACTTATGATCACTTCCTTGGATTGTAATAGC
>JBBMJZ010413113.1:14210336-14224919 GCA_037833815.1 Zingiber zerumbet
TACTAAGTATATGTGTTTATTATTATATTAGGATTAAGAGTATACACTTCCATAATAACAGAGGCTTTGTTATTTTATTTAGTCAGTATAAAAAGAACTATCTCAAATGGTCCTACTCAATACACACATAGTGTACTAGTGTAATTTTATAATCAAGATAAACTAATACCAAATTACACTACGACCATTCCAATGGTTTATCCTTATCCATCTTGGTCATGAGCTACTATTTATAATTTATAAGGAACTGATAACATATCTTCTGTGTGACACCACACACCATGTTATCTACAATATAAATTAAATAGACAACTGTATTTAACATATAAACACAGATATTTGACCAATGTGATTCTTATTTCAAAATAATTGTTTACAAAAAGCTAGACTTTTAGTATATATCCTAATAAAACTTTGTGGATTTGCTATGTTTCTATTCTATGACTTGTTAATGCCTTGTTCATGTTTGATGTAGTGTGTGTGTGTGTGAAGTTTATATATTTATCTTTTGTATATCTTATCAAATGGTTGTGTACAATTGTTAATCCCGTAGAGGGGATATCCTAGATTGTATGACCGAGGGACGTCCTGACAGGGCTACCCCGCTAACGGATGTCTAGGGTATCACTTTAAGAGGAGAAGCAAATCTCCACAAGAAAGTAGGGGATCGGACATAATCACTATTTCTATCTCTATGTTATTGTGTGTTGGTGTGATTCTATGTTGTATAACCGAGGGGCATTGTGATAGGGTTGCCCCGCTAATGGACTTCATAGGATTTATTTTCATTTAGTAGCATAAGACATAGAGTAGGAGATCATGTCGACTTATCCACTGCAGGAGAGAGTCGGTAATGCATTTAACTTCCTACAAGAGCATGAACACAGAGGATAGGAACTAAGAAATCTATGTAACATTACCTAGTATTACAAGGAAATCAAAATATTAGAATCTATTATCCTCTTAGCTCAATCCCCTCTCATGAATCATTCTCTCTTTCCTCTTTTCTTTCTCTTACTTTCTTTCCCAACAAATCTTACATTTTCCTAGATAATTCACCATGCGAAGTTTACTAGTACTTAATCAATAGTCCATGTGGATACGATATCTTTTTATTACTGACGATGTAACTGTACACTTACGGTTCATAACAATTCTTCATTAATGCACCTTTAATGCGATAATAGTTTGGTTGACCTATCATCTTGTTTGGTCGATTGATCAGCCTCCTTTTTTGCTTTGGCTCGGTCTGATTTGTGCCACATCACCATGGTTCAGTCGACCGATTCTCTGGTTCGGTCAACCAATCAAGCTTTGGTCAGACTGTGCTCTACTTTTGGTCTGAACTAGTCTCTGGTCTGAGTCAGCCTAGTTCGGTCGACCGATCCTCCAGTTCGGTCGATCGATCAAGTTGTTCCTTACAAAATAGAGTTAGGTAATTTCCTACAAAACAAAAATTAGCACAGTAATATAGTGAGATGCATGAATAATAATAGATAGTAATACTGTCTTGATCTTAACTTGGAAACCTTCCTGATTTCTTTAGTTGGATTAACAACCTAGGGTTTGTTCCTACTCGTAACATGACCTCACTACCACTCCTCCAGTTGCTTACCTCAACCTACCTGCCAAACCTTGGTCCTCCAGGCCTGTTTGCACTTTGCCACTTAGCATCAGATCGGCCCACTAGGACTTTCCTTTAATCTTTGGTCCTCCAAACCTATCGAGCTTCCCTGCCAAGTGTCGAATTCTCTCGACCCACTTGGTCTTGCCGCTTGGCTTCCATGATCTGCTAAGTCTTTCCTTCCTAGTCACGACTAGGGCTTTCCCGGTTGAGTAAACAACCTACACACTCAATAACTTGTTAGATTACCACAAGACTTAACTTGAACCTTTAACAATATCAAAACTCTGGTTTGATGCTGGTCCACCCTACATCAATAGGTGTGTGATGTGCTTAGATTGTATATATTTTTAAGCATTCTTTAATGCACATCTACTTATTTTTCATTCATATAATCTATGCTTATTGTACCCTATGTCATTATTATGTCATACTTTCATTCTATTTATTTGGAGATTTACTCTTTGTATGTTTTATTGATAGGATACGTTTTATATAAAAAATTGAGTAAAAATCCTTAAAAAGTAAAATCAGAGGAAGGAGCATGCTCACATAAAACATACATGAAGGAAAAGACTTTCAAAAGACCTTCAAATTGAAGGATAGTAGAGACAATAGAGTGGTTGGGGGGGGGGATTAATATCACTCATTTAAAAATCTTTTCCTTTTTACAAAAATAGATGAAAGTAAAGCAGCAGAAAATAAGATAGTAAAAAAAAAGACGTAGTTGGTTACTTGGTTCGGAGCCTATGTCGACTCCTACTCCAAGACCCGTGATACTTGATCGCACCATTGGATAATCGACTAAGATTCCTCTTTTTGAAAGCTTCAGAAAAGAGGTAATTTGTATAATGAGGAAGAACGATAGTAACACACTACTATCTTCTTTCAATAACAATGATGCAAGCTAAAATATAAATATACTGATAAGAGAGTAGAAGATGGAGATTGTTGGAGACTTTTTTGGTGTTGTAGCTTGCACACAAACTTGAATCGATGTTGAGCAGCAGTAGCACAAATGACGAGCAGAGAGTAGATTGATAGATTGCACCATATTTCTAGCTTAGATCTCTAGTTGTTCTTTTATAAGACACGTTCGGTCGGCTGAAAAAGTGTTCGGCAGACTGATCACCCTATTGGTCGACTGATCAACCAGCCTTCTTTTTCACCAAGATCATATCTTTAAGTAATTAAGAGCATTAATTAATCGGTCGAGTGATCACCTTGATCGGTTGTCTAAACATTCAAATTTTATTCTTCGCTGAGATTTGAATCTGCCACTATGTGTTATCAAATTAGGTTCAGTTTACCAATCCCTAGGTTTAGTCGATCAATTGGCTTGACTTCCAAGTCTTCTCTACGTGATATGAACCCTGCAACATTAGATAGGTTCGTCGACTGAACCTCCTTTTTTGTAGACTAATCCCATCAGTTTATGCAAAATAGAGTTAATTCCGCATTATAAAAAATATCCCTACAACACACAGTTAGCATAGTATAATAATGTATGAATAAGAAAAGATAGTAAGACCTGTCTTGATCTTAACTTAGAAACCTCTCAGTTTCTTTAGTTTGATTAGTGACCTAGAGTTTGTCCCTTCCTGGGACATAACCTCCCCATCGCTCCACTTCAGTTGATTACATCAACTTACCTACCAAACATTTGGTCTTCTAAACTTATTTGGACTTTCCCTGTTCAGTGTATGATTGCCTGATCCACTAAGACTTTTCCTACAATACTAAATTAGCTAATAATAATAATAGTAATACAAAATACTATGGTAAAACTAAATTTATATTTTCCAAGATTCGCCTATCCGATCAACCTTGCTTAGGTTTCACTCCTCTAAGACTTCTTGTTACATAAGGTTACCATCTCTTGGGGTTTTCATCACTTAGCTTCACTCACCAGGACCTAGGGTTACCTTCCCCTAAGGTTTTCTCCACCAGACTTCAATCACCATGAGATAGGGTTACCTCCCCCTAAGATTTTACCACCTAGCTTCACTCACCAAGACTCAGCATTAGATCAACCCGCAAGGGAATTGATATCGAGTCCTCTAGACCTGGTTTCTATGATTTGTCGAGATTTCCCTTACATAGCTATGACTGGGACTTCCCTTGTCTAACCGTAGTTAGGACTTCCCTTGCCTAACCATAATTTGAACTAGTCACTCAGTAGACTTTTCACTCTCACCCTACCCTTGCTAGTCATCAAATCAAACTTGACCTAACTAGACTTCATTAAACATATTATCAACTGAACATCAAAACCTTGGAGTCAATTGTACTAACATATAGTAGATATTTAATCAAGGAATATGCTCTAGCCATGTTCCTTGACACGTGCATGTTTCTATGAAAGAAATTTGATGGAAATGGAGCTAAAATGGAGTCTAGAGCCTCAAAAATGTTCAGGTCATGCCTATGAGGCACGACCATGTGAAAATCAAGTTTTCCCAAGCTCTGGCCATGCCTCTTAGACACGGCCGTGTATGAAAAAAGACACGATCATGTGGAATTTTCTACACTACAGACTGAAATTAAAATGACTATAACTTTTTATTCGGTTAGAGTTACAAACTTTTCCAGTATCAAAATATAAATAACTTCAAGATCTACAACTTAATGTAGACTTCAACATGAGAAAATCACGTTTAGATGGTCTAAAGGAAATTTCCATGAGACACACCCATGCTAGAGCCATACCAGAACCATGCTAGAGCATGCGAGAGTCATGCTAGAGCCATTCTAAAGTCATGTCAGGGCCAAGTTTTTTCCAAGACCATGAAACATGGTCGTGTGAAATCACACGGTCATGCTTCCCATATAGAGCCTATTCAAAGGGAGGTCGTGTGAAATCACACAGTCGTGTCCCTCGTCTATAGCACAATCAAGGGCAAGCGTGTGGTTTCACACGACCGTGCCAATTTTTTAGAGCTGATTCAAGGCTTGGTCATGACAAATGGCATGGTTGTGCCCCCTCACCCATGGCCATTCAAGCCATGGCCATTCCAATTAGCACGGCCTTGCCTCCCTGGCCGAGGCCATTCACACCTAGGTCTTGCCAAAAGGCATGGATGTGGCGGAAAGCATGAGGGGTCATGTGTCCCTTGTTATAAAAAAAGTTTTTCTCCCCTTTTCAGTCATCTTTGGCTCGGGGTTCTGCCCCATTCCTTGGAGAAGGGTTCTCCCCATTGTCATAACTCTAAAAGCTTCATCTTCACCTATCTGTCCACCTCCGGAGCTAAGATTTCATCCAAGAAGACCGGTGACGTGTAGATAAGCATTCTCTTCTCCTTATCTTGTGTATTGAATTGTAGATTCTTATTCTTGTTGCCTCTTTGTTGTATTTCCTATGCAATGGAGTTTCTCTAGATCTAGGATGTAAAAAGTAACTATGATATAATGTGATGTAGGAACTATGCATTGGACATTTTCTTATTCGACGAAATGTTTATGTCATGTTCTATGTGTGTTGTGCCTTCGATGTGTTTGATGAAATGTGTTAATGGTGTAAACATATAGATGTGTATTGATTGTTCATCCTATAGAGAGGATACTCTAGATTGTATGACCCAGGAGCCCTAATGACGAGGGTATCCCTTCAATCAAACATCTAGAGTATCGCTTGAAAAGGAGGATAATTCTCCACCAGGAATCATCTAATTATGCTTAATGGATCATCTCTAATCCTATGTTAATAAGTAGGATATCCCTTTAACTAGATTTGCTGGGTTACCTCTTTTACTTAGTGACGTCGGATACCAATAAGGATAGCACTCAGACATAACCGTCGCGGGATAGTGTCGGTATTTAGTTAGACTTCTTACATGTGCATAAGGATGAAAGTAAGGAGATGAACAATGCATAGGGACATTAACTAGCATTATAATGAAACCGAACTCTTAGAATCATTCCCCCAATCAACTTCATCTTAACTCATTTACGCTCCCTCTCTCTACTCTCTTTTCACTCTTTACTCCCTCTCTCTTCCCTTCTCTTTCAAGCATTAGTGAATGAATCACTTTCGATTGTCTAGATAACTCACTGTATGAAGTCAATTAGTACTTAATCAACAGTCCCTGTAGAATTGATATTTTTATTACTTAACGACAACCGTGCACTTGTGAATTGTACACATCAATCTCAGATCCACAACTCCTACGAGGTTATGAAGAAGTGAGGAAAAAGAATATTGGTAGGAGGATGACTAGGGAATGCCTCAGCACAACCACTTTGATTCTCAAGTTAGTGGAAAAATCGAAGGAGATGAACATATATAATGGAAATGCGAGTGTGTGCATGTCAAAAGTATACGTGTGTTCATGAGAACAAACTCTTTTTATAATATTATTGAGATGATATTCTCTCTTCATTAATTAGGTGTCATGTCACTATAATAAAAACATCACATGGTTGTATCTCCACCGTATCCAATATTCACATCGTTCATATCCTATATTAGTATAATTATATTGCTCCACATGCACTGACACTCCACGTGTTATATTTATGAGGGTATTAGCCCACAAAGCATAGAGTCTGTTGGGCTTTAAGGGCTTGACCTGTTTAAGAAGGACCAAGTTGAATCAATGACATTGAGTAGAGCAGAGCAAGATCTAGGTAAGCAATGTAGAGCAAGGGCTGGGGGAGCAGAGCCCTTGGAACCAGATGATCTAATTTGACTAAATGGAGCATTAAGTAGGAGGAGATGGTTTGTTTATCTTTAAGGAGTCGGGGGAGATAAGCCCTTGGAGTCGGGAGAATCAAACTAGCTAAGCGTATCTGAACTGACTGAGCGAGGCACTTAGTTGAGAGGAGTTATGCCCCTAAAGTCAAAAGAATCCTATCGCTAAATGTATATGAACTAACTAAGCAAGACACTGAGTTGGAGGAGCCAAGCTCCTAGAGTCGGGAGAATCCGATCAGCTGAGTGTATCTGAACTAACTGAGAGAGATATTGAGTTGGGGAGACAAGCTCATGAAGTCAGGAGAATCCGTCTGAATGGGCAGTCGTCTTTTAAATTTAAATAATCTGATCGAATAACCTAATTGAGGTGACCCTGGGCTTGACCTCCCACCCTCGCGAAGATATAGCCTTTTGACACCAATGCACAACACGACCCTCTTCGTGGTAGTCAAAAAAAAAAAAAAAATAGAATCTGTCACTCCAACAACCATATACGATCGTTCTCACAACCATCTATGAAGAGGTGAATCGAGAAATTATAGTTGACCAGTATGAGAGAGGATTTTTTTTTTCCTCAGCTTTGCCAGCACGACCATCTTCGTGAACAACATGGCGGATGCTGATTTGATGGCAGAGGTAATTTTGAAAATTGTTGGTTTTATATAGGAATAAAAAAGGGCCCTAATGATAATTCTGTAAATATGAGGTGCCAACATTTAAACTAATAAATAATTTATTAAAAATACTGCTTTCGTTTTAAATAAAAATAATTGGCAATGTTTTGCGGAAACATTTTCCAATTTCCTTTCGTTGTTGCCGAAACATCACAGAATTCCCGAGTTCCCCCACGCGGCCGCTCACCCCCATCGCCCTTTCTCTCCCCTCGGCGACAAAACCCTCGCCTTAGAGCCATCAGATCGGCAGCGTCGGACTGAGAGCGGCTACATCCCGACGAAGGCAACGTTCCCTCGACAGACGCGAGGCAGGAGCGAGGGCGATCGTGCGAGATATAACAGGTCCTAATCGTTTCTCACTTTTTCTTCTCCAAATACTGGACGAGGAGTTAAAATTTTCAATTTGGCTCTTGAATCATACTGTGTGATTCCGTACCTATTAGCTGTCACCCGATCATGGCGATAACCCTCGCGAGCTTGAATGCCCGACGATTTTATGAAAATACGCAACATGTATTTAGGATTATGGAATTAGGTGTCCATTATTCTCGCCTTTCTCAAAAGAAGGAAACGAACCCCTTCACAAAATGTTGCGGTCTTCTCAAAGAAATGGGAAGTTTTCGTGAAAAAATTGTCCTGTGAATCTTATCTCAATTTTTTCAAGGTAAATTTGTAAATTGAAGCCTAGTAGCAGTTGGTTTGTTTATATGTACTTGTTTAAGAGGCGAGAGAAACACAATTTTACAACTTTCAAGTGCTTTGTGCTCTTCAATTAACGAGTGAAATTTAGAATTAGAAAATATTGTAGTGCTTTGGTTATGAACCATACCTGTTGTGATTCTAAATCACATTCTAATTGATCAAGAAACTCTAGCATATTTAATCCAACTCAGCCAATCTGCATCAATATTAGCTGACTTTTCCAACAATAACATAATAATGCAGTTATTACAGTATTGAGGTTGAAGCTAAGTCATTCTACAATTATATAAGGTTTCAGATACAGTGAATTATATTGAGCACTTCGTTGATGCTCTTTCTTCAAACAGTTGAGCAATGAAGTTACTTGATGGCATTTTTATACTGGATTAGATTTATCAACATCATTTATGAGTCACATCAAACGACTGCATAAGCTAACAGACTACCTAAACAGTCCTCTCAGTTGTTTTAACATTCTTTAGCCCACTCATGTATACATTATCTACGGCTAAAATTTTACAAGTTCTTTTCTATTTCATATTTGGCTTTACCAAGGTGTTCATGATTCACTCTCTCTAGAAGTTCTTCCTTGAGAAAAAAATCATAAAGAGAACAATAGATGCCATTTTTCTTGGATAGAAGCGTAGATTTAGATCTAAATCTGCTATCTGTAGTGTTGTTCTAAACTTAGTTCTCATGACACTTATGTCTTTTTTTTCATCTCAAATCCTGAGTTTCGCTGTAAAAATGTTTCTCTTAAGCATATTTTGGAATATGTTTATGTTCTTAAAAATCTTGTGTATGATGAACTTACTTCACCTTTAGATGGTATTTGCAGTTACAAAATAGTGTTTTTTTCTCATTCCCTTGTAGAAGTTTTTGCATGATGGTTTTCAACTATTTTTTATGCTCCTGATCTAGCATGTTTGTTAGCAATTTTACTTTTCCATATTTAACAGTAACACCTATTGTTATAGTCATGTTGACATTCATTTGCCAACAAATGTTGCTGCAAATATCAAGGTGGAGGCTGCACTCATGTTCTGATGTGCTTACCTAGCTGTCAAATTTGAATGTTTGATAACTTTACTCGACTTCTCTTCTGTTGCAGATATGATTCAATAAATGTTCAATGTTCTTTCCTGAGATCCTAAAGTGTGCCCCTATAATAAATATGGTTGAAATTTTTGATCATTTCCCTGGGTTTAAGGCAAATGGTTTTTATGAGAGTATTCTCTTGGAAGTTGCTGACTAGACTGGATATAATATTGGTGAAATAGTAATAAACCACACCATATGGATGGATCCTTAGTAAATACTAAAACGATGGACAGTTCAGTTGGAAGCACAAAGACCATGGATAGGTCATTAGAAGGAAGTGTGGCTTCTGATGTATCAGGAGAAGGTACCAATGGAATAAACAGATTAACAAAAAGAATCAGTGCCTCTGTAGAAAATGAAATTTGCCTTGATGGAGCAATGGAAATAACCAATGCTGTAGATGGATCTAGACAAAATGTGGTTGACAGAGATACAACAGGAAGAAGTACAATTGATGGATGTGTAAAAAATACTGGAAACGTGGATATATTAGTGAAAAAGGTTTCTGAGACAACTGAGTATCTAGAACTAGAACCAAAGGTGGGCATGGTTTTTCATTCAGAAGAGGAAGCATTTAATTTCTATAATTCATATGCTAAAAGAAAAGGTTTCAGTGTACGCAAGGGGCATCTTTCTCGAAGAAGAGACAATAGCATACGGGATAGGCACTATGTGTGTAGCAATGAAGGGACTCGTCAAGATCATCGCACTCATGTAACTAAGAAACCACGTCCATTGGAGAGAACACAATGTTTGGCTCGTATTGAGTTCAAAGTAAATCGTAGTAATGCATGGGTAATAAATAAGTTTGTTGAAGAGCATAACCATCCACTTGCAAGCCCAAATAAGATACACATGTTGCGTTCTCATAGAAAGAAGTTACCCATTGAACGAACAATCTTTACTGAAGCAGATTACTATTATGGGGTCAGACCATCTCAGATGCATGATAATTATTCAGAGGGGTTACATGGCAATGAATTACACATGAAGAATCAGTCCTGTTTAAGTACTACAAGGCTTAGGGATCTTGAGAAAGGAGATGCACAGTTCCTTCTAGATTTCCTGAAAAGTAAACAGTCTGATGTTCCATCTTTTTTCTATGCTGTGCAAATTGATGAAAAGGAGCGCTTGACCAACTTCTTCTGGACAGATGCACAGTCTAAAATTGATTTTGCCTACTTTGGGGATGCAGTTTTGTTTGACACAACCTATCGAACGAGTAGGTTTGACATACCATTTGCAGCATTTGTTGGCATGAATCAGCATAAGCAAATTGTTATATTTGGGGCTGCATTACTTCTAGACGAATCTGTAGGATCCTTTGTTTGGTTATTTAATACTTTTGTGGCTGCTATGTCTGGTAGAAAACCAAAAACAATTTTCACAGATCGTTGTGCTGAATTGTCCCAAGCAGTTACTGAATCTTTCCCTGATGTATGCCATCGTTTTTGTTTATGGCATATATTACAAAATGTTCCAAAAAGCCATTCCATGTCTAACCGTGAACTCAACTTTCAAAAAGATTTTGAAGATTGCATATTTGGAGGTGGCTTTGAAGAAGTTTTCTGTAAGCTATGGGACAACTTGATTACTAAGCATGGGCATGGAAGTTGTCCATGGTTGAAGGATTTGTACTTGATCAGAGAGAAATGGGCTCTTCCTTACCTCAGCAATTCATTTTGTGCTACTATGATGACAAAACAATGGGTTGAAAGCATGGATAATCTCTTTAAGGTTCATTTCTACAGGAAATTGCCTCTTCCAAAATTTATTGCACAATACTTTAAGACATTAACTCAACTACGTGAGAAGGAACTTATTGAAGATTATGAATCTAGGCAAACTAAACCTGTCTTATTGGTTGATATACCTGTTCTAGCTGAAGCAGCAGAATCCTATACAAGGAGCATATATATGGATTTTGAGTATGAGTACAAGAGCCAACTCGCTTGCCTTTGTGAACCTGTTGCGATGGATGGGACAGTATATACTTTCAGAGTCTCAGTTCCTCAAAGGTGTACCGGGATTGTTGAGTTTAATCCATCTAATCTTGCAATTAAATGTAGCTGCAAGAAGTTTGAATCAATGGGTGTCTTGTGTATGCACACATTGAAAGTTCTTAATAACAATAATATTCTCTACCTACCTCCACAGTACATTTTGAAGAGGTGGACCAAGTATGCCAAAGACGGCATAGTGCATAGTGGACCATCGTTGGTAGCAGACTCCAGTGCCCAAGAATCTTTGACCTTGAAATATAGTCGCATTTGTCACAAGGCAGTTTCTGTTGCAGTAAAAAGTGCTCCATCAAAAGATGCTCTTGAGATTCTTGAGCATGGACTTGACAGGTTCTTTGCAGAAATGGAAAATATGTTTCATGGTGCTCCTTGGACCAAACACTCTCAAAACATGAATGTGGTTGATGATGTGCAGCAGAACACGTTGGAGACCAGTGGAATTTGTTTTGATAGTTTTGAGTTTTCTGCTAGATGACACAAAACTCGCATGTCTGCTAATCTTACATGTGATCCACCTGCTACTGAGGTTTACCTTTGCCTAACTAAACCCGTGCTGTAACTATTGTCACTATTGTGCCTTCTTTAGATGCTGAAACTTCTGCAAACTGAATTAGATGCATCAATCCAGATCAACTTCTACACGTTTTTTTATGAAATCTAAGTGGGCTGTTTTAGAGATTACTACAGTATAAAGATCTGTAACTCGTGTTACACTAGTCAGTTTTTGTAAATCCTCCATTTCTTGGTTCTCAAATGGAATGAATTTTACATGCTTTAACTGCTGAGTTTAACTTTATTTTAACTGCTTTCCTTTCCCAAGACAATCCAATTTTTCTCAAGTTTACATTCAATATGATAGCATTTTGGTGCTCATAAATCTAGTTTAGTTCGCTCCACACAGACCATCCAAAAGTGATAGCATTTTGGTTCAATGAGCACCAATTAGTACTTTGTTCATTGTAATTAGAGGATCATCAGTTCTAAAATTCTCTGGCTTATGTTTTACATGAAAATTGTACTAGTTTCTGAATTTACAGGAAGATCCTGAGACATGATGGGGTAAATGGGTCTGAGTGTACATAAACACCATACTTGAACACATTAACCATCAGCGAGATTCGTAGCCAGATAGCCTATCCTAATAAATTAAATTCAACTTATGTTAATGCAGTTGGCTAGTCCATGGTTTGTGTTGTGCTCATGCACATACAATTTAATTGTTCCTCACTGTTTCCATGCAAAATCAATTTGTCATCCATATTTGATCTTGACTCCTACTTGTTTATGTTTCTTAATTTTAACTCCCTCACTAGTTTATAGTATACGTGAGGGTACAAGGCGTTGAGTTTGCTTAGTAATGAGTGAGGAGCACACACTGATCTACCAGTATCTCTTGAAGTAGTTGTTCATGTTTCTGTGTGTGACGTTCCTCAACTTTCTATTGACCTTCTTGATGTGACTATGTCTACAGGCACAATTGCTCATTGACATTATTTTAGAACTTCCCTGCGGTTGTGTGGATTGCTAATGCGACAAGATAAAATATTTATTGTTTTGCCACGAAATATTTTTGGGTGATTTCTAACTGTTGTCGGATAATGATATCATTGTTTCAACTGTGACATAGTAACTGGCTTATTGGTTTAGCGGTAGCTACCTTATGGCTGTTCTTAGTAACGGATTCCCAAAGGTAATTCTTGAAATGCGTTCTTGAGTGTCTAGAAATATTGTTGGTTATTTCTCTACTGTTGTTGAATCTCTATATTGTCTCCTTTTCTATGTTTTATTACATGACATGGAGTTTAATAAGATCTATATTTTTCCCCCCATTTTTTTATTACTTTAACTGTTTATATGGACTACGGGGCAGAATAATTGTTAAAATGGCTGTCAGTTGTTCTACTTGTTCCCCTGATGTACCATTGTAGGTTACTTGCCTGCCTTCACTTAGCTTCACATGCATAAAACATTACAGTGCATATGTTCTTTTTCGAATTACTCAAATTCTATAAGTTTCAGGGCGGCCATTGGATTTAACGAAGCTGTGTGCACCCATCGAATCCTACTAGGTAACATAATCCCTTTCTCTCTTTAATTCACTAGATTGTGTGCAAGTGCCTCTATCGATTCTGTTGCCGTATTGCTCAACCGTTAATTTCAACTGTTTGTTAGACGCTACCTGAATCCCTCGTAGGAACTCAACTCCATTCGCCGGCAACTATCACTATCTGTCTCTGTCATGCTAGAATGCATTGGGTCTGTCGAATAGCAAGAAAAGCTTTGTTGGTAGGATACATTCGACTACTTCCTAGTGACACTTTCACCTACTGACCATTAACATGCTCACAACTAAAGTTCGATAGTAAAATAAGGGAATGACGTAGCAAAAGAAGTCGGGGTGATGGATTTGGGAGAGCGATTACCTTCAACAAGTAGACGTGAGGGTCTTGGCCATTGATACGATGAATAAGGGGTGAGGTACACGGAGTCGGGTCAAAGTTAAGAAAGTCGGTTGATATGATAGTTAAAGTTAAGAAAGGGTCAACACTCGAGGCTAACATGGTCACCTGTCTCGACCGATTGGTCTAGCCGATCGGATCCTGAGTCCCTCAGAGCCGATGAGACCTCGAGTTGTATTAGTGCCCTTCAGAGTTGAGTCAATTGTCTATGTCCAGTGCCTTGGCAGATTGGACCGAAAGTTCGATCAGACATACTAGACACACTGTCTGGCTGGACCGGACTCTTTATCTAAGTGTAGAGGTCGAGCGCAGGTCGGGTCCTTAAGAATGATATCCATCTTTTATCCGACCCGATCGCGACCGACCCGAAGGATCATCTTCTTAAATTTAAAAGTGCAGTCATCCGTCATCCTTCATCAGTACACGGATGCCGTTAAGTGTCAAGTATTCCTTACCACTCTCTTTGGCTCGGCACAAAGATGTTTCAACCGGCTTCTTGCCACTCATTTGCTGCTTCAAAGATTTTTGTAAAGCATTTCTCCATCACTGTACCAGTAGTCGCCGCTATCACAAAACCATGTTGAGTCTATTTTCCCTCAAACAGGGACCCAAGGAAGTATTGAGGGCATACATAAAAAGATTCAACCAAGTGGTCATGAATGTTCCCTTAACCACCCCAAGGATTCTAGTGAATGCCTTCTCCCAAGGGCTCGCAGATGGGGACTTCTTCTAGTCTCTGATCAAAAATCCCCCAAGAGACTTTGATCATCTGCTCGAAAGGGTAACTAAGTATATGAATGTAGAAGAGACACAATCTGCTCGGAAAAAGGAGGTTGCCACTCCTGCTCCCATCTCCGCCCCTGAGCATCGAGCCCGTCCCCCTCCTCTATCGCACAAAGGACCGTGATTGGGACCCAGCCGCACCATAATGAGCAAAGGCTGAACATTGTACAACACATGAGGCCAAGTAGACACGATTCCCTAAGCCTCGCCGATGGACTCCGTTGTTCTGCACCTACCATCAATCGGGAACCCACAACACTGAAGACTATTATCAGTGTAACCAAGAGATGTGTCGGGCAACCAACCAAGGGTTTTGCCAACGTTTGCCATCTCCCAATCATCAACGTAATGGCTAACCGAATGAACCTCGAGGAGAAGCCCCGAGAATGTCGATCGGAATCAACAACAACCCTAGCAACGTAATAATCGAGCCTCGACATAGGCACCTTCTGTTAGGATGTATACTAAAAGCCTAGCTTTTGGTATAAACATTTATTTAGAAATAAGAATCACATTGGTCAAATGA
>JBBMJZ010413113.1:14284528-14302011 GCA_037833815.1 Zingiber zerumbet
GTGGTTAATCTCTATTAGTAGTCTACCTGTGCCCTAGCGTCAAAGGAGCTCTTGTGAGGGTTGTGGTGAGGTTTCTCTACCCACAAGGAGGTTTGAGCTAGCCGGAGTTTGCCGGGAAATCATCCACCGACGGATCGGGATCGTCCACCTTACGAACAGTCATGGAGTAGGAGCCTTAATCTCTGAACCACGTTAAACGGACGTGTATTGGTTTGCATTTCATTTCTTGTCTTTGTTTTAGTTTCGCTTGTTTGTTTTGTTTGTATTTTCGATGCGTAAGCTAACTTCGTAGGTAGAGTGATCGATTTGGGGGCGCTATCTATCCAACCCCCCTTCAAGCCGGCCGTCCGATCCCCCAACATTTATGTCATATACTTTCAGGAAAAAAAATTTCTATGAAAATAACCCTTATTTTCAAAGATTAATACAAACTTAGAAACTATTGAAAAACTCCAATGCTTCACTATACTTTATATCTAACTATCAATGATGATCCTATCAAAAGATAAACTTCACTAAAGTTTTTCAAAGTGATTTTGAAATATTTTTTAAAATATAATTTCCAACCATGTTCCTTGGGTAAAATGCGCAAGACTTGTACATCAGCTTTCCCAATTATTGAACTTCTTATAATCTATTGTTAAGATAAAACTTAAACTAAAAAAGATGCACTAAATCAATACCTTGAGTTTTGTTCATCCTCCTAACATCTCACTTGTATCTAATATGTCTCAAGAACACATAAAAGTCAAATCTATGGTTCTTGTGAGATGTACAATGGGCTTTTCCTAAAACTAAGAGATCATGCATATCTATCTAGACATTTAAACTTTGATCATCCAACCTAGAATGTCAATTCATGTTATTGTCCTTAATTACAAAGAATTTAAAATAATGTATGAAAATAATTATGACATACATCAAATGTTTTTTTTTTCAAAAGAAAAACTATCATGAATAATGATGTATGTATGATATGATATATGATATTTTTCATAAACATATATAAATGCTAAATATGATGTCATGACATATGATGAGCACACAATCATGATAATTTTAGTATAAAAGCAATAGCTAGACTATCTACCTAAGTATCACCAACTAATTGCTAAATTTAAAATAATCCTTAGTCTCTCTATCTCCTAAAGAAATTACCAAAATCCCAACTTGACATTGTTATGACTTCTAACCTAATTGTGCCAATTTAATTAAGTTAAACTCTTCAAATTTTGGCATATTTTAGTCTTCCAAAGAGTGAATATTAATCCTTCATTTTCAAGGTGTAACAATACCTTGAAAATGCCCCAAAGTGTCAACTTCACCAAGGTTGAGTTAACTACCATTTTGATTAGAGTTGACATTCTCTAAACTCATCTAGAGTATAGAGAACACACTCTTAAGATCCCAAAACCTATTGATGCTGCTTAGGTGATCTAGGTACTCATTAGAGATAATTTCCCTTAATACCTTTCTAATGACCTTTCTATCCTTCTTAGAAGTCTTGGTCACACTAGACTCTTCACGGTCAACTCTAGGAATAACTTCCTTTGTGACATTCTTAGTGACTCACTTATGCTTTTTAGAAGCCTTAGTCACACTAGTCTTTTCAAGGTTACTTCTATAGATAACTTCTCTTATTACCTTGACTTTACTACTAGACCCAGGGTTAGTTCCGTAGATATATGAAACTCTAGGGTATAAGAGCACATTTTTCTTGGACTTAGGTTTATATCCCAAACCTCTTCTACCATTTGATGGTTCTTGCCTATTTTGACTTAGATTTTTATTCTTGGACCATTTTTCTTCATTTGTCATTTTTATAAGGGTCTTTTCTAATTTATCAAGTGTTGACCTTAAGACTTCTGCTTAAGTCCTTAAATTTAGATTTTTCCTTAAATCCTTGGATAATTTTCTTTTTAGGCAAATATATATGTTTCTTAGATTTCTTGCCTAAGTCATTTTCTACCTTTATATCCTTAGGTAGAGTTGTTCTAACTGTAGGACCCTTAGCGGCTGGCTAGAGAGGGGTGAATAGCTTTGCAAAGAAAAACATCCTTCCTTGAACTTTATAGCTTAATAATTATCAACACTTGCATAAAATAATTAAAAGACTAAAAAGATGAGGCACAAAGGAATTACTTGGTTACAATTAAGGAGATTGTTAATCCAAGGAAGATGTAAAGCTCACTAAAATTCTCCTCTGCGCAGAGAATCCTCTTACAACAATTAAATCTCACAACTAGAAAACTAAACTGAAACTGAATCAATTACAAGTGTTGTTTCTCTCTATTTTTTGTTGCATTTAGCTTCTGGAAGCAGGGTTGCTTTTATAGTCCTGCTCGAGGCACCTGGAAGCATTCTAGGAACCTGGAATAGGGTAAAAGTTTATCCCCAACACAGTGAGACACGCTACGTCGCAAATGGCTAACTTTTGGTTCCGGGCGCCCGAACCAGAAGGTCAACTTTTAGTTGACTTTTTGGTCCGGGTCTTCCGCTCCGCTCCCGCTCGCATTGGTCTGAATCTTTTGCTCTAGCTCCGCTCTCTTGGGTGATCTCGGCCATCTGAAATAGGGCTCATCCGAACCCAACTTCTGACCTTCGAGCAATCTTCCGCTTTGGCTTCTCGTCCCTCAGAAACATCGCATGCCTCCTTCTCGTCCGCCCACGTACTCTTCCGCAGCACCTCGTCTCTTAGACGCACCGAGTCAGTCGTCTCTCTTCCGTGTCGTCCTTCTTGCTAGCTGAGTCTTTTTATCAACTTCCCGTGCTCTTAAGTTCCTGTACACTTAGACACAGGGGTTAAAAATCAACAGGACCTAACCTGACTTGATTGATCACATCAAAACTACCTTGGGGTACTAACAATCTCTTCCTTTTTGATGTGATCAAATTCAAGTTAAGTTAGGGTAAACCATAAACAAATAGTTATAATTTTTACAAAAAAAAATTACAAGTACATAAATTAAGTACACAAATTAAAAAGACTAAAATTATACTACCTCCCTCTAGACTTTTAAGTACAAAAATAAAAAAGATTAAAATTGTACTCTCTCCCCCTAGACTTGATCTTTACTATTCCCCCTTTTGAACACATTAAAAGTGGGGTACATTAAACATATTACTTGGAAGGCCTAAAAAGTCTAAGAAAAAAATATGAAAAGTTAAGTTTCAAGAACTTTGATTTTAATAAAAACTTTAGCAAGGGTTGAACAGAAAAAGTTTCACAGAAAGTTAAATTTTGGCAAAATTAAAAAAATATATATTTTGATCACTAGTTCATAAAAATTTCTAATAAAAAAAATTTCAAAAGATTGTTTAGATTAACTTAAACAAATTTTAATGATTAGACATTTTTAAATAAATTTTTCTAGTAAAAATTTAAAGCATTAGTTGAATGCTTCACATTAAGTCAATATTAAACATTTAATTCAGTAATTGGCTTCTAGGCTGTGGCGAGGTACTAGACCTTCTTGGTTAGGAGCATCAACCACTTCTAGACAAATCTTCTTAAAGAATTTAAATATTTAACTTTCTTTCTGAAAGCTCTAAGCAAATAATTAATCTGAATATGATTTTGGAACAAAAAATAGGTTCCTTCCTACAGGATTAATCAGAAATTTCTTAGGAATATATTTTTGTGATATTTTTCTAATTTGGGTCTTATGGTATTTAAAATAACAGTTTAAATTATTATATCTCATAATATTTTAATTATTTGAGGATGCATAATTTTTTAAATATTTTATTTCTATTTTCAATTTGTTGTTTTCTATTTTCAAATTATCAAACAAATCTAAGAGACATGCATTAGCTAATTGTCTTTTCAAGTATATATTTTTTTTCTTCTAATTTTACCAAATCCTTGGAAATAATCTTAATAAATTGAAATGACCTTTCAGGAGATAAGGTAGTACCTAACTTACCTCATATTTTGATACTCAACCTTCATCGTAGCTTTCATTTGATACTCTTTCCCCTTCATCGATGCTCATCTCAGAAGAGGTTTCTTTGCCTTCAGGTAGGTATTCGGTTATTAGAGCTGTTCTGACGATTTCCTCGATTTCAGATTCTTCTAATGACAGTTCGGTGTCCATCGAGGAGTTGGATTTGACTTCTTTCGGTTCTTTGTGGAGCTTCAAGAATTTTTTCCAAAGTTCTTTTGTACTTTGGTAGTTGCCGATTCTGTCGATATAGTCAACCAGTAGTACACTTATAAGATGAAATTCAGTCTTATTGTTTGATGTAAACTTGTCGCGCTGCTTTTTGGTGTAGAGGTGTTCTTCGAGTTCTTCTCCGTTCGTGTTCTTTGGTGCTTCATAACCATATTTCATTATTAATAAAATATGAAAATCTATTTTAAGAAATACCTTCATTCGACATTTCTAAAACGTGAATTCCCCCTCAAACGTTGGTAGATAGATGCTAGCTCTGACCATTTCTTGTTTGCTTCAGTCGACGGTTAATCGTTCTAAGTCAACTTGGCTCTGATACCACTTGTAGGACCCTTGGTGGCCGACTAGAGGGGGTGAATAGTCATGCAAAGAAAAACAACCTTCCTCGAACTTTATAGCTTAATAATTATCAACGCTTGCATAAAATAATTAAAAGACTAAAAAGACGAGGCATAAAGAAATTATTTGGTTGTTACCAGAGGGTTGTTAATTCAAGGAAGATGTAAAGCTCACTAAAATTCTCCTCTGGGCGGAGAAACCTCTTACAACAGTTAAATCTCACAACTAGAAAGCTAAAATGAAACTGAATCAATTATAAGTGTTGCGTCTCTCTATTTCTTGTTGCGTTTATCTTTTGGGAGCAGGACTGCTTTTATAGTCCTGCTCGGGACGCCTGGAAGCGTTCCAGGCGCTTGGAATTGGATAAAAGTTTATCTCTAATGTAGCGGGACGCGCCACGTCATAAATGGCTAACTTTTGGTTTTGGGTGGCCGGACCAGAAGGTCAACTTCCAGTTGACTTTTTGGCCGGGTCTTCCGCTTCGGTCCCACTTGCATTAGTCCGGATTTTCTGCTCCGGCTCTGCTCGCTTGGGTGACCTCCGCCATCTGAAATAGGACTCACCTGAACCCAACTTCCGACCTTTGAGTAATCTTATGCTCTGGCTTCTCGTCCCTCAGAAACGCCGCGCGCCTCCTTCTCGTCCGCCAGCGTACTCTTCCGCAGCACCTCGTCCCTCGGACGTACCGAGCCATCGACTCTCTTCCGTGTCGTCCTTCTCACTAGCTACGTCTTTTGCTCAACTTCCTATGCTCCTAAGTTCCTGTACAATTAGACACAGGGGTTAAAACCAATAGGACCTAACCTGACTTAGTTGATTACATCAAAACTACCTTGGGGTACTAACAATAATATGATACGCTACATAATTTTTCTTAATCTTATCATGCTCCTTATTTTCATAATAAATAGCATTAAAATGATAAACTTTGGATCTAACATGCTCTTTGTCATGATACAAAGAAATACCATTAACAAATGGTATCTTAGTGTTATTCTTGTAAGCTCCCCTTGACTTGAGTTTCCTCCTTTCTTCTTGGTCGGATCTCTTCCCCTTGGATATTGGTTCTGGTAATGCCCCTTTTGATTGCAAGAAAAGCACACAATGTGCTATTTGCCCTTGGTACCATGGAGCCGACCTCCTTTGTCTTCCCCTTGCCCTTGGGTCCCACTGGACCTTCTTCTTGTCAATTTTGGACACTTACTCTTGTAGTGCCCATTTTCCCTATACTCAAAGAAAATGATATGATTTTTATTTTTAGAATTTGAAAATTTTATACCTTCACATGTAGGGGTGGCATAAGATCCTCCATTTGATCTTTCTTGACCTATAGAGGTGGCACAATCTTCATTCGATCTGAATATAGAGGTTTCTTCTTGATCCGACATTGATGATCTGCATTCCCCCTCAATTTTTTAGGTGGATTGCTCTTGACTTTTTTCGTCCTTGGATGTTGAGCATCTCTCAGCCTCCAAATCCTCATGCACATGAAACAAAGAATTTTTCTCTTTGCCTTTATCGTTGCTCTTAATTGAGAATGAATCTTCATGGAGCTTCACCATTTTGCTCCATAGCTCCTTAGCATCTTCATAACCTCTAATTTGACTCAAAACGCTACTTGATAATAAATTGACCAATAATTTGGTCACTTTGTCATTGATTTCATATCTTTGGATTTATTCTTTGCTCTATTTTCTTCTCTTGATGAGTTTATCTTTGCTATCACTTGGAGCTTCAAATCACTCCATTAGAGCAAACAATTACTCTATCTCTATCATGAAGAAATTTTTGATCATTGATTTTCAAAGATTGAAGCTTGATGATATGAATAGTGGAGGTGCTCAAGTATCAAGTCCGAGTACATCTAGGAAATCCATCTTGAAGTTGAGCTCTCTAGATGAAATCTTTGATTTGTTGACTTCAGGACTTCAACTTCTTCTTCCTCTAACTCGTTGCCCTTTTCGACAATAAGTCTAGTAAAGAGCGGTTTTGCTTTGATACCACATGTTAGGACACCCCAGAGAGCTAGAGGGGGAATGATTAGCTTCACTCGCTTCTTAATGATGATTTGCAACAGATAATTGAAGCGAAGATTCCACAATGCTAACATCTTTGATTTTACTTGGTATCCATCTCCTTGAGGTGACAATCCAAGGGTTCACTCTCCTCACTATCTCATTCACTATGAAATCACTCTTTTTCAGAATTAATCTAGAGGCGGAGAAGCCTTGTACACTTGTTCTTACAAGAACACATAAATACAACAAAAACTGAAAGCAAATACGATGAATACATAACGTTACTTGAATCTTTCTTTTTGCGCCTTTTTGTTGCTTAGAATTGTCTCTTGTAGACTTGAAAATGCAAATACACTTTACCTTGAATCTTCCAAGAATCGACAGAGTGTGTAGAGAAGAACAACTTACATTTGAATATTTACAAACGCTTTTATACCTCACGATTTAAGACTCCCAATCGATTGACCTTATCACCAATTGATTGCCAGGTCAGATCCGAGTGCATCCAGCCATCCAAACCTCGTAACCACTCTTTTTTCCTTTCTCCTAATTGATCGCTTGATCGATTACGCGATTCTGGATTGATCACTCAATCGATCCAAATCGCCTCTATGCTCTCACAAGGAAGCTACTGTGCTTCGTGAAAAATTCCTGTTGATTGCTCAACTAATCAATCAAAAGCTCCTGTTTGTCATGATTTTCTCCTCCCAGATGATCAATTGGCGCAACCCAATCGATTAATCGATTGGGAACCCTTCTGTTTGCTCACGACAATCTCCTAATCAATCGTCTGATTGATTATATTATGGCTAAATCGATTATTCGATCGATTCATTACCCCTCTTCACAATGCACTTCCAATCGATCCATTGATCGATTGACACTTATGTCAATCAATTACCCAATCGATTACTCTAACCCTAACTCACTCAATTGAGTCTAGGGTTCCCTAGCCCAACCTCTGATCAACCATGACCTATTAGAATTTATCCATTAAGTATTCGGCCAATCCTTTGACCCACTTAGACTTTTCTCCTCGTGCCAAGTGTTCGATCATTCATGACCCACTTGGACTTCCAAACACTAGGTGTCCGGTCAACATTTGACCCACCTGGATTTTTCAATGACTGGCTTTACTCACCAAGACTTTTTCCACCTGGCTTGACTCACTAGGGTTTTCTCACTGCCTAGTTTCACTCACTAGGACTTTCCAACTGCCTGACTTCACTTAACAGGACTTTTCTCACTGCTCGGCTTCACTCATTGGGACTTTTCATACCAAGTGTCTAGCTAACATTGACCCACTTAGTTTTTCTTCTTTTGCCAACCATCTTATTGGTCCTACCCTTGCCAACGTGCGATCCTACTTGACCCACTTGGACTTTCCTTTGTATAACCTCTGATTAGGACTTTACCAGTCAAGTCAAGTATCAGTCTTCCTTGACCTACTTACCTTTCTCATATATTGTCCAAGCATATTGTCCACAACATATTGTTCAAACATCGAAACTCAAGCTCGACTCCACTCGAGCTTAGTCAAACTGTTCAACTAACCCGAGAATGATTGCACCAACAATCTCCGAACACTAAATAGTCCAACGATGTCTTCTATTGCTTATTTTGGCTACTCTAGAGGTGTTAAATATTATCAGAAGAATCTCCCCACTGGACTCCTTACAATCTTAAAAATTAAAACCCACTAATCGACCTAGACAGGTCTGATTGGACTCATTTCAGGACTTGTGAATTTCTGATACTGTAAGGAGTCTAATAGCGTCTTCTATTTCTTATTTTGGTTTATTTAAGGATGTTAAAATATTATCGAAAGAATCAACCCAATGTGTGCCTGATAATAACTGTGCGTGGGCCTAATATGAACCTACATTGAGTTGATTCTTAGAATAATATTTCAACATCTCTAGAGAAGCCTAAATAAGCAATGGAAGACATCGTTGAACTCTTTGCAATCTTAAAAATCCACATGGCCTGAATTGGGTCCAATCGAATCTGTCTAAGTCCATCAATAGGTTTCTGTCAAAATCCATTGATCGAACTAGACATGTTCGATTGGATTCATTTCAGGTCCTGCGGATTTCTGAGGTAGTAAGGAGTCCAACGGTGCCCTCCATTGCCTATTTCGGTTTTCTAAAACTGTTAAAATATTATTGAAAGAATCAGCCCAATGTGGGTCTGATATGGTTCTATATCAGGCTCACGGTTCATATTAGACCCACATTGGAATGATTCTTCTGATAATATTTTAACACCCTGGAAAAGTCAAAATAAAACAATGGAGGGTATCACAGATTCCTTGCAACCTCAGAAATCTATAGGACCTAAAATGTATCTAATCAGACCTGTCTAGGTCGATCAGTGGATTTCAGTCAAAATTAACTAATCGACTTAGACAAGTCTGATTGAACCCATTTTTCAAGATTTGTGGACTTCTTAAGTTGCAAGGAGTCATGAGCCTGATATGATTCATATTAAGCCCACAGTTCAAATCATGCCCACATTGAGCTAATTCTTTCAATAATATTTTAATACCTCTGGAGAAGCCGAAATAAGTAATGGAAGACATTGTTGGACTCCTTGTAACATTAGAAATGTATAGGACCTGAAATGGATCAAATCGGACTTATGTAAGTATATTAGGGGATTTCGATCAAAATCTACTTATTGACTTGTGTAGCTCTTAATTAGATTTTAATCATTTAAGTTCCGTGGATTTTTAAGACGGTAAGGAGTCCAAGAGTATGGTATATGTCTTATTCTAACTTCTCCACAAATATTAAAATATTATTAAAAGAATTAATTAAACTTTAAATGTTACGGAGCTGATATAATTTGCATATCAAATCATATCAAATCGATATTATACATACATGTAAAAGAGAAAGGAACTAGAGGAGAGGAAACGGAAGAGAGCAGAGATGTTATATGTATAGGAGATATAAAATACAAGAGAAAAAGGTTAGATTTATCCGGTGGAAAAGAACGCACGTAATTGAGGGTGCCTTTTATAAATATCAAAAAGAAGTGTACGTTTGTGGTCAACTTAAAAACCTACCTGCACCCTTTCATAAATGGCCGTTTTTATAATATAGATGTCAAGAGTTCATCCGATTAATATTTAATTCATCTACCAAATAAATTAGAAGTACATAAATTGAGAGGTCCATCTCCAGAATAAAAATAACTTTCTCTACGTATGAAATTCATAATTCTTTATGAACGCAAATCCAAACAAAGTTGGCATAAACAAGATTTGCAACTGCATGCCCAACCTCACAAGAAGGTATAGCCGTGATCTAGCCCCAACAGCTTCCTCGTCTTCCTCAAGAATAACTCTCTGTTCTTGATCAACCCTGGGAGGAGCCCTGTCATGGTCGTGAACGGCAGCTGCGCCACCGCGTCCTTCTTCCCCAACGACACCATCGCGATCGACATGGATGGCCTGTACTTCCCCAGCTTCGCTTCCTTCCCCCCGTTCGCCTCCTTTATCAGCGCTTTCAAGTTCTTCGACACGATCATCGCGTGCCTCTGCGCCAACGCCCCCTGTTTTCGCTCCTGTTCAGCACATAAACTTTGAGTCAAGCGACTAAAATTGATAGATTTAGATCAAAATTTCAACTTTTCGAAGAAAATTGAAGGGGGTAATTTTATCTTCGTCTGCGCCATGGCCTGTGCTTACCGGAACGTCGATGATGTCGCCGATGGCGAAGATGTTGCTGAAGCCCTTGACTCGTAGGTGCTCGTCCACCATGAGCTGCCCGTACTTGTCCAAGCAGTCTTTCACCACCGACTCCTTGAGCCACGCCGATCCCAGCGGCCTTCTCACGCAGAGGTAGTGCACGTCGGCGGCGATCGCCTCTCCGGCCGACGTGATGTAGACACCTTTGTTCGCCTGGAACGTGTCCAAATCGATGGTCTGCTCCAAGAGCACGTCCACATTCTTGGATCGCAACCATTCCAGCGCCTTGCTGCCGGCCTTAGAGCCTATGAACCCCAGCAGCCTCGGCCCGCTGTGGACCAGCGTCACCTTCTTCTCCGGATAGGAGGCCGCAATGTCGGATGCGAGCTCGACACCGCTCGGGCCGCCGCCGATGATGAGAATGGAGCTCGAGTTCTTCATCTTGGCGTTGGCCTCTCTGAAATTGTCGATTCGTTCCCTACGGCTCTGCGGCGAGGAGACAGAGTGGCCGGTGGCGATGACGAGGTAGTCGTAGGGGAACCGGCGGCCGTCTGAGGTGATAACTTCGGTGTCGGTGATGTCGACGGCGGAGGCGACGACGACCTTGGCGTTGACGAGGTAGTCGACGTGGTTGACGACGGCCTTGTCGGCGAACGCCGGGTCCACCATCGACCGCAGGGTGGCCCATGATATCTCGAAGTACTCTTTCCTGTTTAAGAAACAATTTCCATTTCAAGCACGATCGAGGAGGCTACAATGATAAAGACGTCGCCTCCGACTTGTTTACGAGCACGTACTGGTCGATGAGGACGACGTCGGCGAGGAACTGGAGGGACTTGGCGACGACGGAGCCGGCGATGCCGCCGCCGACAATGACAACGCGCTTCCAGCAAACGGCAGCAGAGGTGGAGGAGGAGGAGGAGGATCGGCCACTGCCGCTGCTGGAGATGACCCATTGCGGGTAGCTGCCAATGTCGCTGGCCGAGCGGATGTGCGGCGACAGCAGGTTTCCCTCCATCTCGCGCTGTGGCAGCGACCGGCGAGACGCGAGCAAGCGGAGCGGCGTGCGCGGGAGGAGAAGGGGCGCGCGCGAAGGGGGCAAGAGATCGCGAGAAATCTATAAATGTGTAACGGGTTGTGTCGCTTCGGTGTTGGCCTGAAAATAGCGATAAAAGAGGCAACCGTTGGCCGTGTACGTTATTACCGGGAATAGAAGGTTATCGCGAGGCGGGTTTATAATTAGTGTGTGGAATGGTTGAACATTTCTCGTTACGCTTATTTACTACGTTAATATATAATAAAATTAACTAAACAATTATTTGAAAGCTCATTTTATAGAAATTATTATTATTATTATCAATCAGTATCAGATCATGGACCAGGCTACGCTGTTGGCATTTAGTTGAGAGACCAACATCCACAAATTGCAACAGCTGGTGTGACAGGGACACAATTTAATTTAATTATGCATATTGAAGTTTGTAAAATAAGTTAGAATGATTGGAATTGACAACGTAAAAGACTTTGCTAATGTAATTGAAAAGAGCCGAGAGACGTAAATATCATGTTCCACGTTAGTTTCCATTTCAATGCCCAATTGACGATGGTTCCAGTGAAATGACCTCGGGAGATTGAAAAATGTTCTAGAGGAGCATTTTGCATCATGCCATGTATTCTCATCTTATTCCTCTTCCACCAGCACAGATGCCCAATTGCTGCTGTACTTTGACCGCCCTTTGTTAATGTTCCCATACCAGATTTCCTCCTCCATTACTTGCTTCACCCCCTCACTTCCTCTTTGGTCAAGCCAAACCATTAGGTGGTGGGTTTCCTTCGAGACTCTCCACTCCAAGGCCATCGCTGCTACGAGCCCCCTCCGCCCTTTTCCTTCGAGGCATTCATTCATTCTCTCTCAGACATTCCGTCGAGCACCTGGTCGGCAGCTCTGTTTTCGTGCTGTGTTTCCGGCCCTTGCGGTGGTTTTTTAATTCTTTATTGTGTTTGTCGGTGGGATCCGTAGAATTGATTCCGGTTCTCCGTCCGCGCGTCTTCGGCGAGGGAGATGGGCTCGCTGGAGCGATCTAAGAAGAGGATCCAGCTTTGGAAGAAGGCGCTCCTCCACTTCGCGCTCTGCTTTGTCATCGGATTCTTCACTGGCTTCGCGCCGCCGAGCGCAGCTAGTCTCTTCTCCATCCGCGCCGCCGAGCGACCGCCCGTCGTCGTCGTCCTCCCGGATGCTCCCTTCGAGGCCGCCGGGCAGGTTGTCGAGCCTGCCGGGTCGACCGGCAACAGGGCCCTCTCTGAGATCTCCAGATCTGTGCCTGTCCCCGCCGACAACGACGTCGACCCGCCGCCGCCCCGCGAGGGGGGCGGGGCAGCCGCGGTGGCGCCTTCACCGCGCGAGCGGCTGCTGATCCTGGTCACGACGACGCGACGCGACGACCGGTTCCGAGGTGCGTTCTTGCGGCGGCTGGCGCACACTCTACGGCTGGTGCCGCCGCCGCTGCTGTGGATCGTCGTTCAGGCGAGCGAGGATGCTGGTGCCACAGCAGCTATGCTGCGGAATACCGGTGTCATGTACAGGCACTTGACCTTTAAGGAGAACTTTACCGATCCGGAGGCGGAGGCCGACCACCAGCGGAACGTCGCCCTCAGTCACGTCGAGTACCACCGACTCACTGGGATCATTCACTTCGCTGCCGCATCCAACGTCTACGACCTACAATTCTTCGAGGAGATAAGACATATAGAGTACGCCCGTTTTGCCTTCTTCTTCTTTTTTTTTTCCTGCTGCCATCTGTTTCGAAATTAAAAGCTCGAATCAATATTAGCAGCTCTGCAACTCCAATCCTTATCCGATTCATCGAGATTTCCCATCTTCGTCACTTTGCTAAAGAAAAGTGAAAGGCAAAAGTCTTGCTCCTTTCCACAGCCTTTTGACCTTTTCAACCAAAAATCGATTTTTTTTTCATTCTGTAGTTGTGATTAAATTGCTTCATTACTAGAGTGGGTTGGCAATGCAACATTGGAACTTTGACATGATCAAAATAGGTAATTAACGAGATCTTCGAATTTGATGCTCTTCTCTGTTTTTATTTTCTTTCCTCTTTTTCTATTCGAGGCGTTAAACATGCAAATATGCCTCAAAATGCGTTATTTTCAGCGCGGGCAGTGTGCATCGCGAGAAAGGAAAAATATACTCTCTTCGATTGATTATTTGGTAGGTGTGATACCTTTGCTGGTATTGAAAATTCTCAACCCTTGCTTAGTTAATAATGATAAAGATTCTCAATTCTTGCTCTTAAAAATATTTATTTTTTTCTTCTCTCTTATAATCCCAAGAAATTGCTGATCGGTTTAATAAATTGGATGAATTTTGATCATTGAATCACTCATAACCAATCAAAACAGAAATTGTAGAATTAAAGATGCAAAAGTTGCCCCTGCACTTTGCCAAGGTGATGCCGTTTCTATAAACTAACCAATCCGTAACAAGAAAACCTTTTTCTTTTCTAAAGACCCCTACCAGGGTTTCTTGTCCCTCACTTCATCTCTTGCACATGCATCTTTGTTGTTCTGGACATTACCTGGTTTGCAAGCTACAGAACTTGTAGTTTTACCTGACATCCTTTTTAGGATCTTATTTGATAATTACCGACATAGACAAATTGGACCGTACCTTTTTCAGTGAATTCAATACGTCAAGTTAAGATCTCTGTCTCTCATGTAATTGTTTATTTATCTTCCCTGTTATTTTCGGTTCTATGGTGTCTCTCATGTAATTGTTTTCAAACTCCAGTAGAGGTTGTTAAAAAACTCAATTGTCCCAATTTAATATGCATGGTCAAAGAACGGTCACAGTTTTGCTACTGATGCCAAACTATTATCATTATTCATTCATGCTACTTGACCATAGCATATAACACCAACTGTTGGACTGTGTTGTCCTATTTTCGCTTTCTCAAGCAACAACTGAAAGTGTTAATGTCTCTCACAAAATTCTAGGGTTTTTGGGACATGGCCAGTAGCAATGGTATCTACAAACAGGAAAAGGGTGGCTGTGGATGGCCCAGTTTGTAACTCATCAAAGGTACAAGGATGGATCTTAAAGGAGTTGAACAATAACAATAAGTTGCTGCTCGGTAGTACTGACAAGAGCCATAAACCCCCCAAAATAAATATTTCTGGCTTTGCATTCAATAGCTCAATATTGTGGGATCCTGAGAGGTGGGGGCGCCCTACTTCATTGCCTGACACATCACAGGTTTGCTTTCAGCATTTTCTTATTATAATTATCGAACACTTAAGTGGCATAAAAGATTTCAAAGCAAATCTAACTTCTATTTGCCATTTTTGTGAATATAGTTTTCATTTGAAGAATTTTTTATCTTCATTCTTTGGACTTGGTGAAATATATTTCTAATTCTACATAAACTCTTTCTTAAAATGAAACATGAAGCATAGTCGGTGATTAGCTAGTAAGATCATGTGTTAGCTCATGCATTGCTTCCATCTCTTTCATTTTTCTTTCATTGACTTATCTATCAATTGTAGTGCCAAGTGACACATGTATTAGATGCTTTCTTGATGTGATATCCGGTGGCCTTAGGGTTATTTATTTATACTATAAGAAAGGTTATCAACCACCTAATTGGCAACAGTTGTTTCATTATTAGCCCATGCAAGATGTTTCTCCCTCACCTAATTAGGATTGGCAACATGGCATTAATGTCCTAGTAGTAACTGGTGGTGGTTTTCCATTCTTTACCCACCACCACATTTTCTTTATAAAGCCTCTTCATTTAAGCCTTGTTGGCGATGGTGATTTCAGGATTCAATCAAGTTTGTGCATGAAGTCATCCTAGAAGATGAGACTAAGTTGAAGGGAATTCCTGCTGATTGCTCCAGGATCATGGTGTGGCACCTTAACATGCCAAGTGTTCTTACCCTGCCCTTCCATTCTCAAAACCAAGGTAGAAGGTAGACAAAGAGAGGATGAATCATTTATAGAAGTGTAAATGAGAGAGAGGAAAAAAAAAAGAGAAGAAAATTGTACTTCCAATTCTCATTTAATATCTTTTGGGTAAGGCAAATTATGACGCCCTCTCAAACCATTTTTTTGGCGATTACACCAAGGTATTATTTCATAAGGTTGGCGACTTTATAATTGAGGCTGGTTAGCACATACATATCTCGTTACCAATGCACTAAGATGAGAAATAGAAAGCAAGGAATGGATCACCAATTCTCTTGAAGAACTCTTTGGTGATTCTGGTATGAAGATATGCTCTTGCAATATTTGCTAGTCTCAAATTTGATGGTGGAATTTTTCAATAAATTATGTAGGGCATGATGCCTTTTTTTTTGGTTGGAATAGCAAAGTAGGATTAAAAGGGCACTCCTTTCCCAATGGCCCCTAATGCAAGGTTTTATTGTTCAAGAATTGCCATTATGGTGTCCTCTTCTCTGTCTTGTGTCATAAATATGCTGGAGGACCATCTCTCTTTCAAGAACTATCATAATGCCAAGATATTGATTGCTCTGCATGCCTTACCTTTTGTTTTAGCCAAAGTAGGGATGATTTACAGTTTAATACAAGGAAACTGTTTTATAGTACTCCCTGAATTCGAAAAAATCTTCTTAGTGGAGTGAAATTTTACAAGGAAAGATCTGTCTGATAGATAGCATTGGCAGTCTTGGCTCAGCTTGTGTATGTATATTTCCAGGCCTTTTGTCCTCAAAATTTTACCATACATTTAAGTAACTAACCATAAGTGCGTGGGCAGTTAAGATACTTTGACTATACTTTGGATGCCTTCTGTAGAGATTCCATTCAAATGCCTTCAATTGAGGATTGGCCCCCAATCTGTGTAAGCCACATCCTAACCATGTACGGCAACAAACTCTCAAGTATAGCAAAGGAACAAGCAAAAGTGAAAACCAGTGACCGTTGAGGGTCGGGGCTCGGTGAATCTTGTCCACTCAACCTCCACGTGTTGAATTGCTTGTGGTCGGGGCTCATCATATGACGGTTGAGGATCCGATCGGGGTCCTCTAGGGGTAGGTTGTTGTTGGCCGGTTGGCGTTCAGAAATGACGACTAGCTCTGAGATGACCTCTTTCTTTCGAGCGGACTACGCTTCTTCAATGTTGATATACTTCACGACTCGTCCAAGCAGATGGTCGAAATCCTTCTGAGGCTTCCTGAAGAGTGATTGGAAAAACCCATTATCTATAAGTCCTTGTGAAAATGCACTTACCAAAATTTCTTGGGTGACCGATGAGACGCTCATGTCTACTTGGTTAAGTCTCTTGATGTAAGCCTTTAGTGCCTCCTTGGGTCCCTGCTTGAGCAGGAATAGGTTGACCATTGTCTTCTGATATCGACGACTGCTTACAAAATGATGTAGGAAGACCGTTCGGAAGTCTTTGAAATTACATATGGATATGGTGAGCAACCACTTGAACCATCTCTGCGCGGAGCTGGATAGGGTAGTGAGAAACACTCGGCATTTGACTCCGTCAGTATACTAGTGAAATATGGTCATATTCTCGAATTTGAGTAAATGATCCTCTGGATCAGTCACTCTTCTATATTCTCCGATCGTCAGAAGATGAACATGAGGTGGTTGCTGGTCATTAAGGATTTCTTGGGAAAATAGCACGTTCATCCGCTAGGGAGAGTAGTCGGTTCGGGGTGCTTTGCCTTTACAAACATCCTGGGCGGGCACATTCTTGGAGGATGATCCCTGCGTCTTTTCCGCTCAGCCATGTTTCTCCGAGGGCATTCGGAATAGTGCCCTATGATATGGGATCGATGCATTTGGTGTAGGTGCAGCGAGACTGACAAGAGAAGGGTGAATTGCCTGTAAAAAAACTTTATCGTCCTTTCAACCCAAATTAGTAGCACAATTAAATTAACGAAATTGAACAACTCAAAGATTAAAAGAGGCGAAAGAGTTACTTGGTTACAACTTAGGTGGTTGTTAATGCAAGACAAATGAAAGCACTAAAAATTTCCTTCATTGAAGGTGGAGAAGCCTCTTATACTCTTTGAACACTCAGAAATAAGTTAGGAAATGAATACTATAGTTGTTGAATATTTCTTAGGTCCAAGGGTCTTTTTATAGCCATTAGAAAATGTTATCCGCAACTTGAAGGCGCCTCCATCGGATAAATCTTATCCCCGAGGATAAAACATTATCCTCGGGTAGTGGCTAGGGAAGGTGCCTTCAAAGGCTGGAAGACGTATTTGTAT
>JBBMJZ010413113.1:14367312-14383203 GCA_037833815.1 Zingiber zerumbet
TATTTACAAAACATGATATTTGTTTGATGATCATAACTAATCTTAATTAAATTGAAGTCAATTTAGTTTTGTTTGTGTACATCTAAATCAACAGAAGTGCAATCTCTCTGTATCAATTTATCAAAATTCTATTTTTTTTTGATGACGAACCAAATAAGAAAACCATCATTACCTATGGATGCAGCAAACTTGTAGGGATATTTTAGAGTATCAACATCACTTATTCTATTTAAAGATTTTATTTAAAATTTTAGATAGAGTAGTTAAAAAATTTTTACATCAGCTATTCTATCTATTTTTTAAATTTAGATTTGATGAATAATAATTTTTTAAATTTAGGAAATGAAATCTCTACCTAAAAATAAATTCTTTTTAATCTCTCTTTCCACTCAATCTTTTAATATAATGATAAAAAATAGAAGAAAATAATAAAAAATTAAGGATGATGGAAATTTTAGGGTAGTTGATATAGTATGTAATGAAAAGTGATTGTCTAAATTTAATAAAGTGAGGGGGCGTTTGGTTCTTTCCTAGGAATGAGAATCGAAATGAGAATCATTGTGTTGTGGAATGAGAATGAGTATGAGCATGGATATTGTTGGCGCAATATTCCCTAGGTCAAGGTTGACCTAGTTAACTGAGCTTGAATTGGGTCAAGCTCGAGTCTTAATGTTTGGGTTTCGATGTTTGACAATACATGGAGATTGCATGTGCAATTATTCATGTGGGAAGATTGTTGTCAAGTAGGTCAAGGTTCACTCGATACTTGACGTGAAAGTCCTAGTGAGTGAAGCTAGGCAGAAGGAAAGTTCTAGTGAGTGAAGCTAGGCAGAAGGGAAGTCCTGGTGAGTGAAGCCAGGCAGATGGAAAGTCCTAGTGAGTGAAGCTAGGCAGAAGGAAAATCCTGGTGAGTGAAGTCAGGCAGATAGAAAGACCTAGTGAGTGAAGCTAGGCAATTTGGAAGTCCTGGTGAGTGAAGCCAGGTAGATGGAAAGTCCTAGTGAGTAAAGCTAGGCAGAAGGGAAGTCCTGGTGAGTGAAGCCAGACAGATGGAAAGACCTAGTGAGTGAAGCTAGGCAGTTTAGAAGTCCTGGTGAGTGAAGCAGGCAGATAGAAAAGTCCTAGTGAGTGAAGCTAGGAAGAAGGGAAATCCTGGTGAGTGAAGCTAGGTGAAAATCCTAGTGAGTGAAGATATGTGAAAGTCCTGATGAATGAAACCAGGCACGAGGAAATCCAGATGGATCAAGGTTGACTAGACATCTGGTGGAAGTCCAAGTGGGTCATGGAGGACCGGATACTTGGCACTAGGAGAGTAAGTCCAAGTGGGTCAAGGATGACCGGACACTTGACACGAGGAGAAAAAGTCCAAGTGGGTTAAAGGGATTTACCGGACACTTGGTGAGAGAGTCCTAGCAGGTCAAGGGTGGCCGGATGCTAGGCATAATGACCCAACAGGTCATGGTTGATCGGATGTTGGGTTTTAGGGACTTGGGACTTGATTTGGCAAGTCATGCTTGAGCTGGATCGATCAACCGATCGATTGGCTCATGCCCAATCGATCTGTTGATCGATTGGGTGAGTCCCTGCGAAAAAGGTTTCTCCCAATCGATCAGTGGATCGATTGGGGAAGGTGAGCGTTCACACAGAACGCCTCCCAATCGATCGCCCGACCGATTGGGAGCCTCCAATCGATCGAGTGATCGATTGGGAGGCTGGGAAATTACGCGACAACATTGGAGAAACGCGCGATTGCTATGAATCGATTCAAGAAAATTCCCGAGATCATAGAGGCGCTCTGGATTGATCGGCCGATCGATCCACGACCTCCCCAATCGATTAGGAGCAATCTAATCGATTGGGATTCGACCGTTGACGTCGTTTTTAGCTGTTGGCGTACATTCGTCTTCGACAGATCTCACGACCTTCTTCTCCAATGCGCACAGGCGATTACAACAACTCCTCCACATCTCTCATTCCAGATCTTGAAGGTTCTTGGAGGCTTGTGCTGGTGCACGTCCAAGTCAAGAGGTGAGGAAGAAGCTAGGGTTAGGGCTTTCATTGCATATCTTGTAAGCTTTTGCTTGTATTTTATTTTCCTTCCCTTTCTTCTTGTACTGTGAGCTTGTAAGGCTTCTCCACCTTCGGTAGTTACCGTAAAAGAGTGCTTTTCATAGTGGAGGGCGCGTGAGTGTGTGGATCCTTGGATTAGTCATCTCTTTTTGAGGTGAATACCAAGTAAATCCTTAGAGTTAGCGTGTGTGTTTGTTTTCTTGTATATTTCTGCTGCATATCATCGCAAGAAACAAGCAACGCCAAGCACGAGATCGCGCCGAGCTATTCACCCCCCCTCTAGCTACTTTTCGACCCTAACAATTTCGTGGCATTCTTGTACTACACATCTACATTTGATATATGTTGTTAATGATATTAGTACTGTGATTACTGCTAGGTCTTGTTATAGTTATAGTAGCTATGATTTCTTTAGTTTTGTACTAATTGATTTAATAGATGAGATTATTTAAGGAGTATTTAACCCATAAAGTTTGGCATATTGAGCTCAACTAATAAGTTGTGTGGTGTATAAGGAATCAAGTATAACCCAAGTGAGAGATTGTAGGATTAAGTACACATCGGACTAGATTCAATTGAGTCTACATGGGTGGACTTAATCTCCATAAGGTGGACTTACACTTGATTAAGACACACATGGCTAATTGTCATTAAAGTAACTAAATCTAATTAAGTGATCTAATACTTCAAGCATATAAAGAGGGTTTGGTCTAAATGGATGTGGATTATTTCTGTAGATCCAAAATCAGTTCATTAACATTGATGGGCTGTTAATGATGGATGAGCTTTAAGGAGAATAGTCCCTATAGGATGAGCTTAGTATATAAAGGATGAGACTCATGAATTAGGGTATGTTCTAGAGTCTCTTCAACCTCTTCTCTTCCTCATCAAGAGAAAGCAAAGGATTGCCGCCGCCCACTCATGTAGAAGACTTTTCCGCAATAGCAGGAACTCCTACGTCAAGTAAGAAGCATTAGCCTTAGCGATGGATTTAGGTCAGTTATTTATGTGTTATTGTTTTGATTTGTGTTGTGCTTTAGAGATTGATAGAAGTCAGATCTTGTTGTAGATACATCATTTAGTTCATATATGATGTATTGCAAATGTAACATTAATGCGTTGTCAAATAAGTTTAAGTTCTTGTTGAGTTTTAATATGTGTGTCTAAGTGTATAAAGGCTTAGGATAACACACATATATTCGATGGCTAAGGATGCAAGTGAGCGAGAATGATGACATGGAAAAGAAGTCGACGAGCTCGATGTATCCAAAGTATAAGGAGCTGCGAAAGAATACTTTGGCGGAGCAAGAAGGATGCACATGAGTGAGCCGGAAGGACTCAATATATCCGAGAGACGAGAATCAGGGAGAAAGACTATGCAAGGTGACCAAGACAAAGTCCGAATAACTACATGTTCGGGAATCATCTAGGCGACCGGAGAAGGTGAAATCAGTAAATGGTCAAGTCCAAGGTTAACCATTTCCAAGTGACTGGAAGAACTTTAGGTGACCGAAAGCCAACCGACGAGTCATCCAGGATTGTTGTCAAAATGGATTAGAACAACCATGTTAGCATGCCTCCAAATAACTGGAGAGCCTCAAGGAGACCAGAATGGGTTGAGTAATCCAGAGCCATTGTCGAAACGGATGAAGCCTGAAGATATGTCAGCATCATCCAGACCACCAGAGAGGATTTGATCGAACAGATATTTCATATCAGCACGATGGTCATATCAAGATGAAGGTTGTACATATGACTAAATTGAAGAACAAATGCAACACACTCTCCAATTCACTTTGTATTTCAATTCTTTTATTGCTCTTTGTTTTTAACTCTTGTAATTAAAAGACTTCTCTACTTTTGGGTCGTTTCCAAAGAGAAGGAGCCGTCATAGTCCTTGGACTAGTAATTCAAGGGTTGTAACCAAATAATTCCTCATGTTGTCTTTCTTTTTTGTGCTATTTAATATATGTATCCTTGCTAACTTGTTAGCAAGAGATATAATTATTATTAATTTATAGATTGTTATTTATCCCTCCTCTCTAGCGATCAAAATTTGCACCATGTGATATATTGCACCCACTTCCAAAGGAAGGAAACAAACAAGATCCAAGGGGCAGAGTAGGAGCTTAATCATTTAGAAGAAATCTTTTCAAATTTCACTTCTTTAGTTTACGATCGAGTAAATAATAATAAAGAAAAGGCAAATTACCTCTATGATCCTTCTAACTAAATCAACCATTTACTTTTTTAACAGAAAATTATCTCTATGATCCGTCAATAAAGAAAAGACACATTACCTCTATGGTCCCTTCGTCAAGTTTTTTTAGAAATATTGACAGAAATTGACAAGCGTACCTCCTGCGTGCCTTTTAGAGGGGTAAAAACGTTATACTATAGGTTTTTTTATTTCACTTCACTCGTTTCTACCGTAATTAATCATCTTTCTTACTTCCAAAAAAAAACCCGACCTTCTAATTGCTCCTGATATGTGATTGAAAAAAAAACTCTAAACATTAGGTGGAAAAAACTATGACGTTTTTGACATACAGTATAGTATGATGTTTTTATTCCTCTAAAAGGTACATAAGAGATACACTTCATAGTTACTGTTAATCTTTCCAAAAAATTTGATGGAGGGGTAACAAGTGATCAGTTAAAAAAAAATGAATGACTGATTTGTACCAAGAAAAAAATAGAGGGCTAAAAATAAATGCTTAAACAAATTTTAAGGGTGATAGAGGTAATTTGCCCTAAAGAAAGAATACTCGGATTTGCTGCAACACGTGACGTAAGCAGCAAACTGTGCTGATAAGATACTAGATGTATTAGAATTATTGAAATATTACAAGTATAAGCGCAGTAAGTGATTCTTTACTTAAGATGCAATACTTGTCATTTTGAAATAAGAATACTTTAAATTTTAAGCCCTGATGAACATTTAATATCTCAAAATCCTTAGGAATGTGATTATTCTTCTAGAGAGCAGAGACAGATGAACGCTTGAAAAAAACATCATGACTATAAATACATATGTCTCTTAACTGTAAAATCAAGGTTTGAGAACGAAATAAGGTCCTACACAAGACTTGGTTGGCTGAAATCAATCCACCGATTCATAGGCATTGGCAGTGAAGAGAGATGATAATGGGCTTCCATATCACTGGACACCTGTAAAAGAGAGATTATAAGCCCATTGTCTATATAGCTATATAGCGCACTTGGAATGCATGCTTAAGAGGCAAGTGAATTCGTGCGATAAGAAACTAGATCGATGTGTCTTATCGTACAAATAAAACCATTTGCTGTCATCTACAAACGACAAGAGCAATTAAACATGTAAAAGTAGTGGTCTGCTGACTGCTGTCCTCGCAGCAAGCAGACTGAAGAGAAGAAAATGCTCTTGGACGTATGTGACCACGGTAGGTGCCAGAGATCTTTAGTATGGGCTTTGACCGGAAGTGAAATTCTGCTGCATGAGGAAACAATCAAACAGGATTTGAGGAATTTTAACGAGATAAGAGCTAAGCAAAGCATGAGCACTAGTCAGCATTGTTTGATTAACAGTCTCGGACTTCAAACATGCCTCAGTGAATCCATGTTTCAGAGAAGGCAGAAGCCGTATGTGCAATTCACCATTGTTCTGGTCAACAAGGCTTCTGTTTCTTTTTTTTCTTTTAATTGCTACGTTTCCATCCGCTACACCACTTTTCTTTTCTGCTGCAGCACCCGTGTCGTCAACTCAGTGGGCATTTACTCACGGTATCGTGTCGGCCAGCGAGTACAGAGCAGCGTCTGCTGACCCTTCCACGGCTTCCTCACTCAACCTCTCCAGGTGAGAAAATTTCTCCTGGGACCCACATTTTCAACCTCAGGCATACTAACTTAACCACTGCTGGTCCAGGTGAGAAAATTTCTCCTGGGACCCACATTCTCCACCTCAGGCATACTTACTTAATATTTCTAGCATCCCGCATTATTAACTCCTTTCCAGACCTTCCACAAACCTATTCTTCCGCGACAAGTCGTAGAACGGGTAGGCTTCAGGGTGTTTGATTTTGTATTTGCTGATCAATCGGCTCCGTTTCTCGAGTTACCAAGCCCTGCAGTAGAACGGAACAATTGAACACTGCCGCCCTCACGGATAACAACGTCCACGTGTCTTAAACGTTACCGTTCAATACCTGAGGATTATGTTGCTCCAGCGGAATACCACATACCCTTGTCTTGTTGGCCCTTTTGTCACCGCTACCAAATCTTCGAGGTTTACACACCACCAGAAAAGAGAGAAGAGGAGAAACCTCGCCGTCTCCTTCTCGCCGCCGTCGCCGCCTGGAAGGATCCAACTTTGGCGTCGTAGCGAGATGGCTTCTACGATTCTACTCTTGACTTCATCGATTCATTTGATCATCTGAGAAGTTAACGGAAATGTTTGATTTTTGTCTTCGTGAAAACGCCCAGTTGCTTCTCTAAGCCCGTCGATCGACCTTGGTTGCCGGGGAAGGAGACGATGGCGCGAAAGAAGGCCCAGAGCCCCATGTCGAAGGAGGCGCCGGTTCCCACCGCTGTGGACCGCCGAAACCCTACATTATTCCATGATACGGGCAGTAGGTGCACGCGGTTCGCGGAGTCGGCGGGGGAGACGGCGGCTGAATGCGCGGCGATCTGCTGCTGCTGCCCCTGCGGCCTCGTGAATCTCCTCGCTGTCGTGACGGTTAGGCTACCGGCGGTGCTCGCCCGGAAGACCCTTCGGTGTCGGAGGAAGCTTCGTAGGAACAAAGGCGCGATCTTGTGGACCGAATCCCGCGCCTTTGGCGAGGGCGATGGCTTCATCTCTCACGGAGGGGCTCTCCTGGCGGAGGGCGGCGGAGAGCAGTTGTGGCAGGGGAGATCGCCGTCGGAGGAGGTGTCGGAAGTGGAGAAGATCATGCGGGCAAGCTTCTACGGCGCAGGGTTTTGGCGGAGCCCTTCGCGGATCACAGAAAAGGAGGAGAAGTGCCAAATGGTGGAATCCTCGCGTGTTAATCAGAAATGAGACTTTGAATTCATAGAAGCAGAAATTTTGTGAAATCAAATCCGATGATTCTTGAAGATAGCACGCCGATCCACTCGAATAGTACAAATTCTCGATTTTTAAGGTTTTCATTTGACATCTTACAGGTAAACTTCCTGTTCGATCGTACTTGTTCTCCCGTTCCGTTGTTTTCTCAGTAACTTTCTGTTCGATTGTACCTGTGCACTCGTTTAACTTTTTTTCCCCCTCTTCTTCTTTCCAGGATCTTGCTTTAGTTTTTGCAAAATATTTGAACTTTCAGTATTATCAGAATGCACACACCTCGAGGATTTACAAACGCTATATTATTTTACTCTGCAAAATATGGTCGAAATTATATGAATATGGGCAATTAAATTTGACCTTTCAATAAGCATGTAATTAGTTTTTTTCCTGCATAGGAAGCGGTCGTCCTCTAACATTCAGTTCGTATAAAACTGACAAACTACTGGTGCGATTGTTGACGAAAACGATTTCCTGTAACAAGGAACCACGATAATTTGGCAATTTTCAATTATTTATTATTATTATTTTTTGGGTATTGTACTTTGTGTGGCATCTTTTAATCGACCTAAAATTAAGTTTTATCATGAAATATTTAGTTTTAAGTAAACAACCAAGGTTAGATAATATTTGACACGATATTTGTTTTTTTTATTATTATTATTTTATGGTAATATTAGGAGCCACTTACTAACACATTGTGCCTTTTATATATAAAAGTAATAATTTTAATTGCGTAAAAATATTTTAAAAATATAGAATAAGATTATATTATTTTCTATAAATTTATATGATTTTAAGATATTATTACAGTCACCCTCTACTTGTATTAAAAAAAATTCACACCAAGAATAATAGTTAGACCTTTTAATACATAATTAAATGATCTAAAGTCGAATCTCATTGAGAAGCGGATCTAAAAATGTCGTGTTAGTACTTTAAAATAGTTTTAATATGGTCAACCGAGTTAAGTTAGGTCATGTGCTTATTTAATGTCGTGTCTAAGTGTGTATGAACTTAGGAGCATAGGAAGTCGATCAAAAAATGTAGCTCGCGAGAATGACGGCACGAGAGAGAGTTGACAGGCTCGGAGCCTTTGAAGGATGAGTTGTTGCGAAAGAGTACACTGGCAGACGAAAAGGAAACGTGCAACGTTTCCAAAGGACGAAAAGTTGGAGCGGAAGCTTGCTCGAGGAGAAGGCTGGAAAGCCGGTTCGGGTGAGACCTATTCCGAGTGGCAGAAATCACTCAAGCGAACAGAGCTGGAATGGGGAGAAACCAGACAGTCAAAGGGCTATTGATTGTCCAAGCGACTGAATTGGTCAAGGTGCCCTGCACGGTCCAAGGGCCTGAACCTAGTCTAGGCGTCCGGACCAGAAAAGTCTATCTTCATCGAACCGTTGTGATGTGGATAAAACTTTATCCATTCTTAAACGCTCGAACCCATTCCAGGTGCCCAAAGCTACCACATCAACAAATGGATATATTCGACCAACAAGCTATAAATAGAGCTCTGGTCTCAGTAGTTCAGACAACACTTGAAAACAATCTTCCTTTTTGTTCTACTTTGTAATCTTGTGCTTAAACTGCTATAAGAGGCTTGTTCGCTAGAAGAAGATTTGATAGTGAGTTTTTTAACGTCTTGGAATAGCAATCTCCTAATTACAAATCAAGTAAAAGATCTACCTTTTCTTTCTTTCTTGTTAATTAGTTTGTCATTATACAAGTGTTTCATAATTTAGCTTGAAAAGTCAAGAAAAGGTTTGTTTTCAATTTCAGGCAATTCACCCCCCTCTTGCCAGCCGTATGAGTCCTAATAAGTGGTATTAGGCTCGCTTCAGAAGGACTAACCACCATTTGAAGTAAAAGAAATGGCCGGATCCAGTATCTACCTGCCGAAATTTGAGGAAGATTTCACGACATGGAAAAAGCTCATGGAGGTATTCTTCAAGACCGATTTTGAAATATTACTAATTATAAAATACGGCTTTATAGCACCCACAAATCAACACGAAGCTGAGAAAGAAGAGTACATGTGGACGAAGAAGGAGTAGGCCGACTTCGTGGCTAATAGAATAACAGAGTTCCATCTGTTTAGTGCTCTTCCGCCCTAAGAGGTTAGTCGGATTGGAAGCTACGACTCCGCCAAAGATCTCTGGAAAAAATTCCTGAAGCTTCACGAAGGTACTTTAGAAGCCAAACTGGCAAAGCGGGATATCCTCCGAAGCCAACTGACGAACCTCCGGATGAACAATGGAGAGAAGGTAGCCCAACTCCATGCAAGGATCAAAGATCTGATCGCCTAACTCAACAACCTCGGAGAAAAGGTAACAAATCGTGACTCTTTAAAGTATACACTTAATGCTTTTCCGAGAACTCAAGAGTGGTCAGCCTTAGTAAATGCTTACTACATCTCTAAGGACCTTGAGGTAAGTACTCTTGAAAATTTATTTTCAACTTTTGAACTCTACGAGTCTCGTTGTGTAGATAATCATGAAATAGGAAAACCTAACAATATTACCCAAAAAGCCATGAAGGACGAATCAGATGCCAACACTTCCCTCGACGACGACGAATTACCATATATGGTAAGGAAATTTTTTAAAAAATTGATTTAACAAATTTAATCAAGTACAGGCAAAGAAAAAAAGAGCAAGGAAGATAAGATGTTATAACTGCAATAAAGAAGGACATATCAAATATGACTGCCTAAAGCTGAAGATGAAGGACAACAAGCAAAGACCAAACACAACAAAGCACAAAACTCTGATGGCGACGTGAGATAAATTGTCATCAGAATCAGATTTAGAGGAGTACGATAGACTTGCACTGATGACAAGTCATCAGGAGGAGAGCATAGACGAAGGGGAGCCTCCTCAGAAGAAAGCTACAATGAGGAGGAAGACTTCAGAGTGGATTTGGTAAGTGAGGTATGTTTACTATCTTATGACCAATTATATTTAGGTATTGAATTCATGAGTAGATCCTTATATAAATTAAAATTTAAAAATAATAATTTGAAAAAGGAAATATTAGAATTGGAAATAATTTTCTCAAATACATATCCTTTAGAAATGTATGATAAATTAAATGATGAAAATAAAAAATTGAAGGACCAAATTGTTGGTGCAGCGGCGGGGCCGGTGAGAGGGTGCAGCGTCTGTAAAACAAAATAAAACATTTTCCTTCTTTCCAACCAAGATTAGTAGCAATATCACAATTAAAATAAACTAAAATAAACAACTAATTAAAAAGAAATGAGGCAAATAAATTTGACTTGGTTGCAATTTAGGTGGTTGTTAATCTAAGGCGGTTGCAAAGCTTTACTAGAAAAATCTCCTTCTCTGTAGGCGGAGAAACCTCTTACATTCCTTGAAAAGCTCAGAAAAACTCTAGGAAATGATTACAGCAGTTGTTCTCAAGTTGTTGTCTGATTCCCTAGCTCCAAGGCCCTTTTTATTGGGTCTGAAAATTCTATCTTCGGCTTGAGGGCGCCTCTCATAAGCATGGAGGACGCCTCCAACGTGACATTTGGATAAAACTTTATCCAAATGCGAAATGACCACTTTGATTGGTTTGAGGGCACCCTCAATGGCATTGAGGGACCTTGGGTAGTTATGGAGGGCTCCTCCAAGGCATGGAAGGCGCCCTCCCTCCTGAAGGAGGCGGAGGCGCCTAGGGCGCTTCGGAGGCACCCTTAACACTTTGTTGAGGGCGCCTTCAGCAAGGTTCTCTAGCTCCTTTTGACCTTTTAAAGCTTCGATCGCTTGGGTGATTGCGGCTAACCGAAATAGGGCTCACCCGAACCCAATTTCCAGTCTTCTTCTCGAGCAGGCTTTCGCTCCGGCTTTTTGTCCCTCAAACGTTGCGTACGTTCTTCTCATCCACCGGTGTACTCTTTCGCCCCTCAGATGCACCGAGCCCGTCGGCTCCCTGCTCGTGTCGTCCTTCTCGCCAGCTACGTCTTTCGCTTGACTTCTTGGTTCCTAAGCTCCTGCACACTTAGACACAGGGATTAAAACAACACAGGGCCTAACCTAACTTGGTTGATCACATCAAAATAACAACGGGGTCCAACAAAAATGTCCATTAATTAAACATTTACTTTCCCCATAGTTGGTCATGATCACTATTTTGACACATTTCATGATTCAATAATATAACACTAGCATAAGTGAATTATGAGTATCATCCTACACTCTCACATTTATGTTTAGACATATAATGCAAGTCATTGTGAGATGAAAAGAAGGTAATCTCTACTTAGCCCTTCTTATCATAAAATTCTATCAAGGCTAAGTGTTCCCCCTTAAGATCTTAAGTCAACCATTTTTTTAAAAATTTAAATATGACTTTAATGGTTGACTAACTCAAAAATCCTCTAACCCTTGAGGATTGATTTTGGCACCCAATAAAAATTCTTCCTAATTGGGTTAACTAAATACTTCTTGGGAATCCATTTTCTATTTATCGTCTTTATCTTGGGTTGCCCCTAGCAATTAGACACTGATAAGACTTTTCATTATTGGATTCCTTATAACTTAAACCCTTTTTGTTGAAACTTACCTTTTGGCTCATAATGATCATGTTTAGGATATTTGAGATAATTTCAATTTTTGTAAGGGCATTGGTAAGATATTCTACCTTTTCCCTTAATTTCTTATTTTCTACTTCTAAACATGAATCATTTAAATTAGAGGAAGCATGCATACTAGAGGAATTATTTAACTCAAAAGACATGGATTCTAATTTTTCTTCTAGCATGCTAATATCATGTTTTAAAGATTTATTTTTCTTTTTAGTCTTAAACAAATCTTCATTTGTACTTGTAATAATTTTCAGTAAAGTTTGAGTGGATAGATTGTATACCTCACTTACCGAGAAGTCTGAATCTGTTGTTTGCCCTCCTCCGTCACTTGAGCTCCCTTCTTCTTCTTCACTTGAGCTCTTTCTTTCTTCATTTTCGGATGACGTGGAGGTAATATCATTAATTTACATTAGAGCAAAATGGAAAACATGATGTTCTTCTTCCTCCAATGATGATGGATCACCCCATGTTGCTTTAAGATTTTTGATCTTCTTCCCCTTTCCTTTTTTCTTCTTCTTCTCTTCCTTCTTCTTTTCTTCTTTCTTCTTTAGGAGAGGGCATGTATCCCTTATATGCCCTTCTTAGAAATTATAGCAAATCATCCTTCTTGTCCTACTTTTGCCCCTTGAACTTCTCCTAGCATGAGATTTGTTAGTTGAAAAAAATTTTAAATGCTCTTGTCATTTTTCTTACCATATACGTCTCTTGATTATTATCCATTGAGGCGCTTGATTCTTAGGAATCGGATGATAGTGGGGATGAAGACTTATTCTTCTTGCCCTTTCCCTTGTTTGCCACAAGAGCTACTCCTCTTAATCTATGTGCTTCTCCATCCAACCTTCAACTATAATTTTATGGAGTTCCATTGTTGAGAAAAATTCATCTAGAGTACACTTCTCTAGATCCTTTGAAATGTAGAACGAATCCACTATTGACATCCAAGTTATGATTCTTGGGAAGACATTTAGGGCTTTCATCATCATGTCTCGATTTGAAAATATCTCGCCTATACTTGTTAGTCTATTAATAATTTTTTTAATTCTAGAATGTAAAATTGATACCTTTTCTCCTTTCTCAAGCTTGATGTTGTTGAATTAAGATTGAAGAATGTCTCTTTTTGCTAACTTTGCTTCCGATATCTCTTCATGAAGCTCCACTAGCTTTTCCCACAAGTCCATAGTGCTTGTGTAGTTTCCAATCTTAGTCACCTCTTCTTGGGGAAGAATACTTAGGAGGTGATGCATTACTCTTGAGTTTACTACATGCTCTTCCCTTTGCTTCTTGCTCCATCTTACTTTCTCAATTAACTTATTGTTTTGATCCCTAGGCATCTCAAAATCATTTTCTATGATTAGCATTATATCAAAGTCGGTTTCAAAGAATACCTCCATTCTTTTCTTCTACCAAGAAAAATCTCCTTTGAATTTTGGTGGTCGAATGTGTAAGCCGACCATTTGATAATGTTGCTCTTTTTGGCGAGTAGTCTATGATGTGTTGTACCCGCAAGCGCACGGGCGTCGTCAAGTAATATAATTTATAAGTCGATCCCACGAGGACTAAAGATTAAATTCTAGTCTGCTTTACACTTCAAATTAGACTAGACAAAAATCGATAAAGGTTTGATTTGTGTTTTCTGCAAGGTAAGATTAAACAGAAAGTAAATTTGAAGAAGTCCTTAATTCCGAAAGTGTTCTAGGTCGTTGGTTTCATTGCAATGGTGGATGTTGTGCTACGAATTAGCCCATTCCTAGTTCTCTACTCATACGTTTGTAAGACAGTCTAAGTTACTACCGAATACCACCCCGCGATGATGTATCAAAGTGTTTTCCCTGCTAGTAACCAAATACGCCACCAAGTGAAGAAATAACTTAAAGAGTTCGGGTTTTCAGTAGAGTACCTCCTGTCACAGGTCTCCCTCCCCCCCCGGTATGCGTCTCTAGATTACGTAGGTCACTTGCGTAGCGTATGATTAGGAAAAGCCATTAGGTCGAGTGATAGACTCATCCATACATAAAAGTTCTCCCTTAAGAGGTTACGTTGCATATAGAAGGATAGTTTCCTTAGATACTCAACTCCAAACAAGTACCTTAAGGCCATATCGAGCTATATCGGAACATACACTCAAATGAGACAACGATCCATGCATCTGGTCAACGAAAATTCAGGTTCGCGTGCAATCCCAATTATAGACACACAATAATATATCTAACTCAAGAATAAGATCTATGCATAAATTATGCAATCTAGATTGACAAAAATCATGATTATAAAGGAAAGCCTCTATGCAAACATTTCATCAAATAAAGCAAATGCATATAAGCTTCATCAAACTAAGGCATTGACAATTCAATAGAGTTTACATCATCCACACATCACAATTACTCCCTACGTCCTAGAGCAATAGAAATCTACTTCATAATAGGAAGAACTACAATCAAAAGACTCAAATACATAGAAGTTTCCAAAACCTATAAAAAGAAGGGTGGAAACTCCCCTTTGAAATCGAGTGAAGCCCTTTTGATGCATATCTTGACGTGCCGACGAGAATGGAGCGGCTGTGCGGCCTCGGATCGTCCAGACGATGACTCCGGATGCAAGGATTTGACCTAGAGGGTCTCTTCTCATCCACCAAAACTTCCTTCCCCTTTCAAAGGGGATGAAATTTCCCTTTTATAGAGGTGAGGCACGGGTTGGTCGTGCCTCTAGGCATGACCAAGCCGCGCCTCTAGGCATGACCAAGCCGCGCCCTAGGCATCTGGCCGTGCCTTTTGGCATGGCCAGAGCCAAGTTGGCTCTGGAAATTACACATATCAGCTTCTTGGTTGTGCCTTTTGGCACGACCAATTCTTCAAAACTGGAGATTTTCTGGTTTCCTGGAGGTATGGCAAGGCACGACCAAGCTCAATTCTTCTTTGGTAGTAGGCACGGGTTGGCTTCCGGTCGTGCCATTTGGCACGACCAAAGCCAATTATACTCTAGATTTCTTCCTTGGGCGTGCCTCAAGGCATGACCAGCTTCCTTCCTTGCTCCTTAGCCGTGCCCAATGTCACAACCACCTCCTCCAACCCGTGCCTCAAGGCATGGGCAGGGCCATTTTGGGTTGCTTGCTCCTTTGTCTTGGGCACTCCATCCCTTGGCTTTTCTCTCCACGGGAAGACAAAGCTAGGTCCCGGTCTTTATAAAATGATCTTCTTTTGCACCTTTAGAATCCTTTTCGGCTTCATACTACTCTTGAAAATGTAAATAAACACCGAGTAGATCCCTGGACGAAAAGTAGTAATTATGCTGAAATATGATAGAAAAGGGTGCAAACACATAGATCATATGCGATGAATACAAGAAGATGTGCGTTAAATCATACAAAATAACATATATAATTTACACATATCAGTCTATTGAAGGACTTCCTTGTTCTGATACCACTTGCTAGTGATTGGTGGTCGGCTAGAAGGGGGGTTGAATAGACAACGCCCCCAAGTCAACTTTCTTTCTACAAAATGATTAGTGCATAGCGGAAATACAAATACTAGGACAATGAAAGGAAATAGAATACAAATGCTAACACAATTCCTTTTACATTGTTCGAAGATTGTTTGATCATACTCCATGGCTTGCCCTTGAGGTAGACAAACTCTTAATCCTTCAGTAGATTAGTCCCCGACAATCCCCGATTAGAGCTTACTCCTTATCAGTGGATTACAACCTCTCACAAAGATCTCTTCCTCTTACAAGATTGAACTTAGGTTTAGGAGTAAGAGAAAGACTTAGAAGCTTTGAGCAAAGACTTAAAAGTTATTCAATGAGCATCAGTAACCTACCTCATGTTGGGACCGATATGCCTGCTAGAGGGGGGGGGGTGAATAGCGTTTCGTCGTGTTTGCGTCGGTTTGCTTCGTCTTGTTGTTGTGCAGTGGAAAACTCGAAGACAAACACTCACAATGCTAACACTTAGGATTTACTTGGTATCCACCTCAAGAAAAGATGACTAATCGAAGGATCCACACACGACACGCTATCTCCACTAAGAACAACCCCTTCTCGGTTGCAGCCGGAGACGGAGAAGTCTCGTACAAACTCACACTACAACACAACACTCACACAAGAAGAAGAAAGACAAATACAAATGAATACACTCTTTCTCTAGCTTACTTGTTGCTTGCAGTAGCCTCTTGAACCT
>JBBMJZ010413113.1:14397485-14415202 GCA_037833815.1 Zingiber zerumbet
GTACAACTTAGAAAATAATAGTATACAGATTGATTGGTTAGACAGACACGAGATTGGATAAAAATGGTAGGTTATTCAAGAACGTTAATCCCACCTACCAAACTTGCAATATTAAAGAAGAAGAAGTTCATTACCTCAAAGAGCACTCAAATTCAAAGTCACTGCTCCTTGCTACTATAACTTGATATGCTTCTTCAATTCCTTGGAAGAGAGAGGGAAGAAGAAGAAGAAGAAGAAGGATGCTTGGATGAGTTAGGATTGGGTTACTATGAATTGAAGAAAGAAAAGATATAGAAGAAGTTGATTACCTCAAAGAGCACTCAAAGTCACTACTCCTTGTTGCTATAACTTGATGCGCTTCTTCGAATCCTTTGAAAACGCTGAGGGAGACGAGCCTCGTTGAGGGAGAATAGTGAGGGAGAACACTCCTCTCTTCAAGAAAGCTAGGAGGAGGAAGAAGAAGCTCGTTGGGAGGAGGAAGAGAACAGAAGGAGAAGCGGCTGCGGCGCTTTCGAAGAAGTTAGGGCACGCGACTAATTTTGCTGGGAGGAGGATTAGGGCAGGTGAGGGAGAAGAGAAAACGATAGGGGAGGGAGATTCGAGAACTATAATGGAGATTCGAGGACTGCATCGTTGGGAGAAGAGAGAATGACAAGGGCGAGAGAAGTTGTTGCTTTAGGAGGGAGGGGAAGGTGGAGTTGCTGCTTCGCGAGGGGGCAGAAGAGAGTTAGGGCACGCAAAGAAAATTGATGATTTTGATGCGAGTGGACTTCATTCGCGAAATGGAGAGAGAGGCCTGAGGTGGAGTTGGCTACGCGGGCTGCCAACGGGATCGCAGAGAGTTGTTGCACCCAGTATCATTTCTCATATATATATATCCAAACACCTCAATTCCATTAAAAAAAAATTGACTAAAGATGCCTCCAATGCATTGGAGGCGCCTTTAATCAAGGCACCTACAATTCCATAGCAAGCGGTCCGTATCACAACAGTTCTTTTTTTCTTTCTCTCTCTATATATGATACGATGCGGACTTAGCTTGTGTATTTTCTGTACGCACTTGAGTGGTTGGGGGCCCGAAAGTGACCCGAGCATTATATGTGAATGCATTCAGGCGTCCCAAGTCTCTTCTGGATGTCCCGACCACTGAATTGTATAGTATGCCAAGAATAGTACATCGTGTATCATTGCGCGCGCTCTCTCTCTCCGTATACTTTTAAAAAGTTGGCTTAAATTATTTATTAATAAATACAGTTCATGTTGTTAATTATTTTAATGTGAGTTTTACTAGTATATTTTTTTCAATTATGTTCTTGAAAAAAATTTAATTGTTTTTCACGAGAATATTAAAGAAGGGGACGATGGTTTAAGCATTGGAAAAATAGGGGCAAATTTATAATATGCCAATTTTAAGGAATGAAGTGAATTTGGTAAAGTATGGTGTGCAAACTTAATAATTGTTTTTTTATTCTCTAAATAAACGTTGCAAAAAAAAAAATTCTCAATTTTGTCGCCGCTTCTTGTTTTCCAACCGCATCCGCCTTTCCACAGATCCGCCCTACCTTCCTCCATGGCCGCCGTCCGCCGCCTCTCCGCCGTGCCGATCCGGCGCTGCCACCCCCTCTTCCTCCTCCGCTCCTTCTCGTCTGCAGGTAGCGAGCCGACGATCACCGTCGAGACCAGCGTCCCCTTCACGGGCCACAAGATCGACCCTCCTTCGCGCTCCGTCGAGACCACCCCCTCCGAACTCCTCTCCTTCTTCCGGGAGATGTCTCTGATGCGCCGCATGGAGATCGCGGCCGATTCGCTATACAAGTCCAAACTCATCCGCGGGTTCTGCCACCTCTACGACGGCCAGGAGGCCGTCGCCATCGGCCTTGAGACCTCCATCACCAAGAAGGACGCCATCATCACCGCTTACCGTGATCACTGTATCTACCTCGCCCGCGGCGGGACCCTCGTCGAGGCCTTTTCGGAGCTCATGGGCCGCCGCGCCGGGTGCTCCAAGGGAAAAGGAGGATCGATGCACTTCTATAAGAAGGATTCCGGGTTCTTCGGCGGGCATGGGATCGTGGGTGCCCAGGTGCCGCTCGGATGCGGCCTCGCCTTCGCCCAGAAGTACTTGAAGGAGGGAACTGTGACCTTTTCGCTGTATGGTGATGGGGCCGCCAACCAAGGGCAGCTCTTTGAAGCCCTTAACATATCGGCGCTTTGGGATTTGCCTGCCATCTTGGTCTGCGAGAACAATCATTGTGAGTAGAAAATGATAGGTGAATAAAAGTAAAAAATGTTATGCGTCTTGTTGGGTTTGGCTGATCTGCTTCTTGTGTTTCTTTGTAGATGGCATGGGGACGGCTGAATGGCGTGCTGCAAAGAGCCCTGCGTACTATAAACGAGGCGATTATGTCCCTGGTCTGAAGGTATAATCGTTGAATCTTTTATTTTCCTTTCATTTCTCTATTCATTGCAGCAATTAAATCTGTTGTACAATTTCACAAATTCATTTCTTCATCATGCACTAAGAACACACTGCATCAAGGATTAGTGCTATCTTTTACCCCCTCTTGTTTTTTTTGTACTGCCTCGTGAATCGTTGGATCTTAAACAACAAGAAGTTATTTCCTGAATGATAATGAAATATGGCATTCAAACTATGTAAGTTACTAAAGTGGAATTAGATCAATGATAATAATGCTGATTGCCTTTTGGAATCTATTTCAATGTTAAAATCCAACAAGCCCTCATGATTCTACTACCATTAATTCTATGCATTATGTCAAAATGCATATGTATCCCTGAATATTTTTTTTCCCAATTATTCATCCATTTCATATTACCAAGTTTTATGATAGCCAAATAATCAACATTTATGTATTTTGATGCAACAACGATATGTTATTTGTAAAGTAGTTTTGTTGGTTGGTTATTTGATTATACTTGAAATGGTTTAGTTGATTGGTTGATTAGTTTTCCAGCTTCATATTCTACATAGTTATCTATCTTTTAGCTGTAGATTGGCTATCCGACTTTTGATTTTTTATATACTCGTATAATTGAGTCTTTGCATTGAAATTTATGAAATTTAGAAATGAACTATTTGATATGTAAGTTGGCTCCAGCAAGTGTTTGTTCACAAGTATGCATCCGTACTTTCTTCCCTATCCAATAATATGTATGCTATCAAAGTTTAGGTGTCGAACTCTGATATATTTGTTCAGAAGTCGATTAATTTTAGCTTCTTAAAGAGTTGGATAGGCTTTGTGTTTCCTTTTAATAGTTTGTGAACCTGTTCAGTTTCTTTTTTTTTATTAATGAAAATGGAGTTGAGGAGGAGAGTGTGTGAATTTGGAAAGAAGAAACTCTAGGTTTTGATTGAGTCGAAGCTGTTATAATAAAAATGGTGATTGAATGGTATGTACAGTGTTGAAATTTGAAAGTTGAGACACAATTGGAAAATGCTGAAAGTCACTCTAGGTGGTCCAAAATCTCCTCCAATTGTTTTAGTTATATGCAAGTTCTGGCAGGATCAAACTGAAAAGGTTTATAGACATTAACCATTCAAAATTAAATTACAATAATGATTGAGAAAACATGGAAAGAGCATCCGATTGCTGAACCAAGCAAACAATTATATGATTTCATGAAAATTGTGTTTGCATTCCCACCTTGGTGTGGTTTTGGAAAAGGAAGTGGCTTGTGGCACATGATTAAGCAGATTGGCATTTTTATCATATCCTTAGTGCACTAGTCCCTAATGATAGACTTGGGTAATCTTCTATTTTACAAAGTGAACACTGAAGGACCTTTTGGTGTGTTAGGTCAGACTCTGAATTCTGCAAACTTTCTATTGCTAGAAAACGGGCCACTTTATATGTAGCAGCAAGCTGACAAATGAAACATTGAATCTCATGTTTATCATTCGTGTGAAAGTCTGAAGTTAAAGAATATATTATAAAAACTCAATGTTTTGGTATTAGATTTTCTTGCGCTAATACAATGCTTGTCTGAACAGGTTGATGGAATGGATGTTCTGGCTGTCAAGCAAGCTGCCAAATTTGCAAAGGAGTATGCTCTGAAAAATGGACCTATGGTGAGTATCATCTTTTGAGATCAATCTTTCATTCCGAATTTCAGCTGGAAAGATTTGTCATACTTTTAGAGAATCTTGTAAATGAGATATAGAACAAATAACTGATGTATAATAACGTTACATCAATGGCATAGATGTACAATTTTTTCTTCAGATGCATAACTACAATCTGTTTATCAAATTCTTCTTCTTTTGTGCGTTGTAGGGATGAAACTTGAAACTGTCAAATAGTCTCTCTTTGACAGCATTATAAAGCTGGCACCATGTCTTTTTATTTCCCATAATGTATATGTTTAACTTGTTACATATTTCCTGTTTCATGCTTCCGTTCCTCTTGGCCACACATCTATGAAATACTGTCTTCTTAGAAATTAAAGTTTGTTCTAGACATTTGCTTTTTCAAGTCCAATGAAAATAATATCTGTACTTGAAGTTGATAGAGGAAATATGACATTTTGGTGCACAAAGGGAATGGGCACTTCACCCCTTGTTATCTTACCTACAGTTGTTAAATCCTATCATGTTAATCAAATTTGAGCGTGTTCCACTCCAGCGTCTCCTGCCTCCTTCAGGGAATCAGGATCCTTTGAACCTTACCTATTGAGGTTGTATGTAGACTCAACATCTACTTATTGATTTGAATGGTTTATGTCCTCTATTTATGCAAGTTACTACACACCGATGTGATTTTGGACATTGTCAATCTTTCTGGTTGTTTTGCAGTTAGGATCTCTATGACAAAAGAATGCTTATCGAAATCTCATTTCATGATAGTTCCACATTATTTGATTTGTGTTCTTTGAAGTGTAATTGACATATAAAATTTTGTCCATTCTGTTGAACAAACTGCAGGTATCCATTTTGTTTTCATCCCGAAAAAAATGAATTCGTTAACTGTAATTATACATTCACTATCAGGATTCATAGTAACCAATATGCTTGTTTGAACATTTTTTTTCTTCCTTCTTTCATCCTACAGATTCTTGAGATGGACACATACAGATACCATGGGCATTCAATGTCTGATCCAGGAAGCACTTATCGCACACGTGATGAGATTTCCGGTGTCCGACAGGTTCATTAGATCTGAGCCATCTATTGGAAATGCTTGCTCATTGACTCATTGTATTATCTATTTTTCACCTGACCAAGTTTGTTGATTGCACTGGTAGGAGCGTGATCCCATCGAAAGAGTTAGGAAGCTGATATTCTCCCACGAGCTAGCCACAGCCTCCGAGCTCAAGGCATGTCATTTTTTTTCCCCGAAGAACTTCAGACAATAAATAGTCATATTTTCTCTCGACGAATCTCTGTAGTTCTTTTTTCAAAACAAAAGTACAAATGTTTATACAGGACATTGAGAAAGAAGTCAGGAAGGAAGTAGATGATGCCATTGCTGAAGCAAAGGTACTCCCATTGTACTGGGAATTGGCTATAATATTCAGCTAAAAGTAAAATAACATTTGCCTCTTGATCATGACATTATCTTCCCTCAATTTCAGGAGAGTCCTATGCCTGATCCCTCCGAGCTATTTACCAATGTGTATGTGAAAGGTTTCGGTGTGGAGGTAAGCCAGAATACTTGCATGGTAATCTAATGTGAATTAAACATAACGGTATCAGCTTTCCTTCGGCTTGCAATTGCTTCACATGAGTTGTGCCGAATATGACACATATTGTCTCAAACCGTAGACTAGCATGAGCTATGGCTGTGCGCTTCAGCTCCCCATCGCTTTGAACAGACTGTGTTTGATATGACCCATATTGTTCTAAACCTTAGGCTTAGTACTAGCCCCTACATGAGCATACTTGTCTAGCCCACAATGCCATCTCATTTACTCATAATTTCTTCTAAACAAATAATTGTTCAATTGTTTAAAAAATATTATTTAAATATTTTAAGAGTATTTCAACGTGATTTTTATTTGTTAAACTCATGGAAAAAAATATTGGTTATGGATCGTTCTAGGTTCCCAAGCGCTGCCTGGTTCGTCTCGGAGGCTGAGCACGAGCTGATCTGTGCTTGGCCTGGGATGGCCAGTGTTTTGATCAATCTGTTTGGGCTAGCAAGCTAGAGTCTCAAGATCCGACCCATTTGACATCATTTTTTTTTCTCTAAGACCTATTTGCTAGGAATAACTATGGTATCATTATACATTACACCTACTTGAGTTTGGGTCCGGTCCAACCATATCTGAGTTTGCTTAAAATTGTGTAATTAAAGCATTTCCAATAAAGATAGGGCTACATCAAGGATCAACTCTAAGTCTCTATCTTTTTACACTATTATAGACGAATTCACTGCACACATTCAAGACACAGTACCGTTATGTATGTTGTTTGCAGATGATATTATTTTGGTAGATGAAACACGTGAAGGAGTAAATGCTAAACTAGAGTCTAGGTGGGAAATACTAGAAGGGAACAGTTTTAGGTTTAGTAAAATAAAGATAGAATATATGCAATTTAAGTTTAGTAATATTAGACGTAATGAGACAATTGTTAGCATAGAATATGATGAGTTGCCTGAAATTGAAATCTTTAGATATTTAGGATCATTTTTGTAAAATGATGGAGGGATTGAGAGATATGTCTTATATATAAAATACAAGCAGAATGGTTGAAATAGAGAAGAGTGTTGGGTATGTTATGTAATTGTAAAGTACCTCTAATATTTAAAGGAAAATTCTACAAAATCGAAGTTAGTCCTGTTATATTATATGGAGCTGAATGTTGGGCTATTACTCGAGCACATGAGCAGAAGATGAGAGTTGCAGAGATGAGGATGTTAAGATGGATGTGTGGAGATACGGGAATGAACATAATAAGAAATGAGAGTATTAGAGAGAAAGTCGGAGTTACATCTATTGAGGAAAAACTCTGAGAGACACATTTAAGATAGAACGTGCATGTACTTAGACGACTAATAAATGTTTCAATTAGAAAATATAAAATTTAACAAACACTCATATTAAACGAGGAAGAGGAAGATCAAAAAGACTTGGTTAGCAACAATAAAATAAGATAAAATTTATTTAAGTATAGATGATAATATAGTAAGAAATAGAGCTCAATGACATAAAAGAATTCATATAGTCGATTCCACCTAGTGGAAAAATGCTTGGTTATTATTATTATGTTATTATTATAGATAAAATCAATTGGTCATTCGTCTTATCTATTTTATTTTATTTTATTTTTAAAATTCAAAATACTTATTTCTATTTTGGAAGCAAAACATAAATATTTTCTCTTACTTATAATAACAAAAAAAAATCATATATTAATAAACACACACAATTCGATTATTCAAAACCATCATCAAATACAAATAGTAATTAGAAATATGAATCTAGTATATTTTCTATTAAATTAAGCACGCCTCTTTAAATAATACTCAATTAAATAAAAAATATAATAGATTTTTTTTAAATGATTCAATTTGATGAAAAATATACTAGATTCTTTTTAAATTATGCTCAATTTAGAAAGAATTATATTAAATAGGAAAAAAGTAATACTCAATTTGGTAGAAAATTCAAGTTTAAATGTGTTAAATTTAGAAGGAATTATACCTCATTTAAAACCTTTTGTATCTAAAAAATGAATGGTAATTAAGTAATGTTTCTATACAGGGAGTTGAAGTAAATAAAATTTTATATTACAAAGTTCTTTTGGACATTGGGATTCATGCAAAATTTAAATTGTGATTAAAAATTTTAAGAGAAATTTACCCAATTTGATTTAATTCGAATGAGATTAAACAACAATTGAGAAATTACAAAGCCATCGATACATATAGTATGAGTAGCACTGAATAATATATATTTATTTATACGACGGCATTTTATTGGCAGGCTACCCCAGATGACTATGGTTTTAGTCAATTAATTAACCAAGCCAGCTAGGGCTCAATTAATTCGTTTTGGCAAACGAAACGAGCTCCAAATCACCCTTCGATGACTCATTCACCAACACTCCGAACCTGGAAACGCTTTTGCTCGGGGTCTTAACGTCCAGGACGAGCTGGTACTTGAATCCGGCCACCACCTTTCGCCGTGCGGCGAAGATGTCGACGAGCTCGAAGCTCGCTCCCTGCTGCTTTCCGTACTCCGACACCGCAAACTCCGCGACCTTTTTCACCTCGGGGTCCTGCAGGTTTATGATCGTCTCCCATCCTCCTGCTTTTGTCTTGTAAGTAGAAAAGTCATTGGCGGAGGCAGAAGACCGAACGGGTTCGAATGCGACGAGCTTCAAGTCGCCCTTCAATGACTCATCCACCAGCACTCCGTACTTGGAGACCTTTCCGGTTGAGGTTTTGGCCTCGAGTACTAACCGGTAATTGAACCCGGCCACCACTTGTTGCTGCGCAGCGACTACATCGACGAGCTCGAAGCTCTGGCCCTGCTGCTTCGCGTACTCTGACACCGCAAACTTGGCCACCTTCTGCACGTTGGGATCTTGAGCGTCCACGGTCTTCCATCCGCCTACACGGTTAACGGAGTCGGAAGCGAAAACTTGAGAGGAGATGTAGAAGAAGAAGAAAAGGAAGGAGAAGAAGGCAGGGGTTCTCATGCTGACGAGCTTTCTTTTTTTGGTGGTTCAGTCTCTGTGAAACTGATGGTGAGATTTTTGTGTGGGTGAATTTTGTTTATATAGGATTTTATTTTTCTTCCCCTTAAGAGATAAGAAATTTCAATCCAATGGGAGTAAAAGATGATCCTGTTCCACTCAAACGTAACGTGACATGACATAATTTTAACCCTATATCTATACAAGGAAAGGGTCGATTTGTTTCACAAATTAATATAAAAATTTAATAGAAAGGTAAATTTTTAATTGAATTAATAATGCCAGGAAGGAAGGGGGGCTTGAAGCCACCTCACGTCCACAGCTGTGTGTTTAAACAAATCTATTACTTTATTTTAATTTATTAAATTTCTTAACTAGTCGTAATTAATATGAAATAAAAAAAAGGGTATATTCCGAGTATGGATGTTGAAGTCCGATTTTGATCAGCTGAAAAAGGAAGGCCGCGGTTGGAGCCAGTTAGATTCAATAAATGAAAGATTAAATTTAATCAAAAATGTTGAGGACTAATTAATTCCTTCTCTATTCTTCTTCATAACATTTTCATAGATTCAATTCAATTTGGCATGGGTCTGCCAAATTAAATAACACTCGGTTTTTGTTACCGTTGTTGCCCCTTTTGGCATAAGGGTTGCGGTGTAGTAGAAGGACGTCAAATTATTATCTAGGTACTCATTTGACCTTCAGTTAGGGTGCATTTATAAAAAAAATCCTCTAAATCTAATCACTTAATGTTAGATTTCTGAGCCGTATATCATGAGCATTTTTTAATTTATCTTGACAGTTAATAAAATATTTATGTGGAACTGAAATGGTAGTCTCAGATTCAGTATTACAAAATGAGATAGATACATTCTAAAATTCAGGAACTCAATTTATGAAAGGATTTTGTTAACCTGTTGCCTCCTCAAAATAGCAGTTAAGAACAATATTGAACTCTTCAGTCTTCAGGCACGGGTTTGAATTCAACCCTAGCGGTCCAAATCCAGCAATGACTGGCCTGAGGTAGAGACGCATTCACTCCATCAGCAGCAATAATTCAGGCACAAGACTTCTTGAAAATTCTGACAAAGAAGAGTGGTAGAAGTCAAGCATCAAGGCAACCAAACAAGCGATGAAGTTCCTCAATACGTGGATATTTGGAAAATGTTTACTCTGCCATCCAAATTACCAAACTTACTACATTGCTGAATAAAATTAGGATGGGAACAGCAAAGGAATATTAAATATATGAAGTTACCATTTCAAGTCTAATTAAGAGAGAATTCTGAACGAACCGTGCATTAAAAATTGCATGCCATGGCAATGATAGCATGAAATATGAATCTTCAGCCAGCGCTGCCGTTGTTTCAATGGATCGATATGTGAGATTGTGATTCATGAAGAAAGGGCCAATCGATGTTAGGGTCAATTAGCATTTGCAAGCGACAGTCAAAGCCCATGGTAAGCCAGAAAGTCAAATAGCTAGCCTATAAAACCCATATGGTCGGTCTTGTCGATCGGACATACCACCCCCGGCTTAGGCGGGACTCACTCAGGATTCAATTCCCTCAAGTCCAATTAGCCTAGCCAATCAGATAGATTCCTTGTGAGCCACGTTGCTCGAGTTGGCTTGATTTTCTTGCCCTTGTCCCCACTCTCTCGGTCGGCCCGATCGATCGGAGGTGGTTGGCCTTACTGATCGGATAGGTTCCTCAGGGTATATGTTCCTCAAGTTGGCTTGATTTTCTTGCCTCTATCCCCACTCTCCCGATCGGCTAGGCCGTTCGGAAGGGGTTCTAGAAGAGTCAATGAGGACTTGCTGGGCCGCCATAACCTTTGATATTGTTACGACGCAATTAGGCCATATACATAACTGGACTATGTGAAAGCCTACCTAATTAGCAGTCCAAGAGGCAACATGGCCCAAAAGTCCAGTTAGAGTCATTACTACAACACATGGGTTTGTCAGAGGATCGTACTTATGTACGGATACTTACACCACCTACCTGATGAGATTGACGAAGGCAGTATAAACATGGTGATACGACAGATTGACTGATTGCAGGGTAATGCCTCATCAATGCAGAGATTGTGATGAACATTATAAAAGGGGGATCTGTCTCCATTGACGAGGTACACGTACTTGTTTATTTACGCATCTTCTTCTTCTTCTTACTGTTCGCTTTTGCACCACCACCGATTTTTACTTGATCGTCAGAGTAGCTGTGCCAGTGATCCCTTGGGCTACTTACTGACGACTTCCCTCTTTTCTCAGGGGTCTTGGAGCCGACCAATCTATGCACTATGTCACCAGTGGTCCATCTCTTATTGCTTCCAAATGGGATCAAATTTTGCGTCGTCTGTGGGAAACTCTCTGCCTAAACTGGAACGTGAAGATGGATGACACTAGAAGAGTGATTGTCTCCTTGTCGCAAGTAGATCTTGACTTGCTTGTGCTGGCCAAAGCGCAGATGTTGATGCACTATGTTACTAGCGGTCTATCTCTCATGGCTTCTAAACGGGATCAAATTTTGCGCCGTCTGTGGGAAACTCTGCACCTAAACTGGAACGTGAAGATGGACAACACTGGAAGAGTGATTGTCTCCTTGTCGCAAGTAGATCTCGACTTGCTTGTGCTGGCCAAAGCGCAGATGCTGATGCAAAAGCAAAAGGCAACACTTCCCTCCTCTTCGAAAGCATCCACTACACCTACCACATCATCAAAACTACCTACTTTTGAGCGAGGGTCTAAGGCTAAACAACCAATGGAATTTCCCTAGGAATTTATCCCCGCAGAAGGCTGCCTTAGAGCCGAGCGGTCCCAGGAATCTTCAACTAGAGATCCACCGCCTAGGGACCCTAAACGAGGCAAGGCCCCAGCTGGTGCCAGCTCGCTTGAGCGACTGGGAACGTCTTTCTCACAAGAAATCTTGAAAGATAGACTGCCCAAGCATTTTAGGCCTTTGTCGATTAGTGAATATGGAGGCTCTACGGATCCCGAGGACCATCTCCACAAATTCAAGAATGCGCTCTGCTACATCAATACACTGATAGCGTCAAGTGCCGAGTGTTCCTAACAACTCTTCCGACTCAACAAAAAGGTGGTTCGACAGTGTCCCTGCCGGGTCAATAACTAGCTTCAAGGACTTCAAAAGGGCTTTTCTCCAACACTTCACCAACAACCAAAGGTATCACAAGACCAACTTAAGCTTATTCACTCTCAAGCAGGGAGCGAAGGAGTTCTTGAAGGCCTATGTAAAGAGATTTAATTTAGTGGCTACGGATGTTCCCTCGGTTACTTCGGAGATCCTAGTAAGTGCTTTCTCATAAGGGCTCAAGGACAAGAATTTTTTCGTTCTTTGGCAAGGAAGCCACCGAAAGACTTTGACAATTTGTTGGGACGGGCAGGCAAATACATCAACGTGGAAGAAACTCAAGCTGCTTGAAAAAAAAGGTCAATTCAACCACCTCCGACTCAACGAGGAAAAGTTGTACAACATGTAGAAGCAGCGCTGACATTCCTTTGCCAAGCCATATCGGTGGATCCCCACTTTTTATACTTACCACCGGACCGTGACGCATAATACCCAAGAGTGTCAACAGTACGCTCGAGATAGTCATCAAGCGGCTGATCAAGGAGAGTCACCTCCCCAAGTTGCTCCACAATTAATCAGGCTACCAAGACCAGGCCCCAATATTGACAGTTGGTGTACTAACGTCCTCCAATAATCCCTCTGCCTCATATGAAGAACGAACGACAACGTCGACCAGACAGGAGTTATGCCACAATAAGGAGAGTGAGTATGATTTCAGGAGGAATTACTGATGGAAATTCTAATAGAGCCCGAAAGGCCAATGGAAGACGACTGGAAATCCATGCAGTCAACTCCAGCCAGGAACAGGATGACAACCCACAAATTAGCTTTGGGTCTCAAGATCTTGAAGGAGTGAAGCTTCCCCACTATGACACCCTGATCGTTAAAGCAATTATTGCGAATTCTGAAATGGCGCACGTCTTCGTGGACACATGAAACTCCGTCAATATTCTCTTCAAGTCTGCTTCTAAATTGACCAAGGTAAATTGCAACCCATGGCTACAGCCTTGTATGGATTTATGGGTAACGAGGTATAACCACTCAGACAAATTAGACAAGTCATCTCCTTGGGATTCGAGCCACTTATGAAGACTTGAAGTATTTTTATTGTAGTGGACACCCCTTTAGCTTATAACGCCATTCTGGGAAAGCCCACGCTGTATGAATTCCGAGCGACCGACTTCACCTTTTACCAAAAATTAAAGTTCCCATTAGAGGGCCAAGTGAGAGAAGTAAAAGGAGATTAGCCCATAGCACGAAAGTGCTACGTGGATATGATCAGGATAGAAGCACGCAAAACCCAGGACCCAACCGACCAGAGTGCATGTCATACAGCAAGAAACCCCAAGCCGACAAGTTAAGGGGTTCGAGGAGGTTCAAATTCATCCCAACTGCAAGAGGGGGTGACACGGATAGCAATCGACCTGCTATCAGAACTAAAAGGGCTGGGAGCTAGTTTATGCTTGTCCCATAATATGTACATTTTTACTTGGTCATCACAAGAGTGTAAAGACATCTCCCCATCTTTGACAGAACACAAGCTCCACGTAGCTCCTGACACTCGACTAGTGAAGCAGAGAAAGAGGGATTTCAGTGCAAACCAAAATCAGATCATCTGAGTAGAGGTTAGCAAACTGTTCGAGACATATCACGTTCGGGAAGTGCAATTCCCGGCTTGGTTGGCCAATGTGGTACTTATTGCTAAACCCAATAATAAGTGAAGGGTTTGCATTGACTTCCGGGACCTTAACAAAGCATGTCCCAAAGACTGCTATCCACTCCATCACATTGATTAGATGGTCGATTCCACTGTCGGGAGTGAACTAATTTACATGTTAGATGCCTACCAAGGATATCACCAAATTCTGCTTGCTCGAGAAGACCAAGAGAAGGTTAGCTTCATCACTACTAATGACACATTTTGTTATAATGTTATATCGTTCAGACTAAAAAATGCAGGAGCAACTTATCAAAAGCTCATGGACAAGATCTTCAAGCAGCATATCAGAAGGAATATTTAAGTATATGTGGATGACATTCTCATAAAATATGTCCGATCGGCTGATTTAATTACGAACATAGAAGAAACTTTCGACACTCTATGTGACTGTGGGCTTAAGCTAAAGCCAAGCAAATGCTTGTTCGGAGCCAGGCGAGGGTGTTTCCTCATATACATAGTTACTAAGCGGAGAATTGAAGTCAATCCCGAAAAAGTCCAAGCACTCAAAAATATGGCTGCACCGCAGAATCTCAAGGAAACCCAAAGGCTGGTTGGTCAAATCATTGCGCTGCCCAATTCATCTCCCAATCAGCCGATCGAACGCTGCCTTTCTTCAAAGTACACCGCTGAGTGACCAAATTCTAATGAAATGAAGACTGCAACAAAGCCTTTACTGAGCTAAAAGAATACTTTGAAAGGCTCTCCTCCCTCTCTAAACTTGAGCTCGGAGAGTCGTTATGACTCTACTTATCCGCAACATAAGAAACCACGGGATCAATATTGGTTAAGGAGGAGAACAATGTACAAAAGTCAGTGTACTTTAACTAAGTCATTTATTAAAAGGTCCTAAGTGCCAGCTCTCAAAAAACTATACGGGTTAGTCCTTACCGCCCGCCAACTGAGACCTTATTTCTTCGCTCACCCAATCATTGTCCTCACCAACAGTAGCTTGGGTAGAGTACTGATCAACCCGGAAGTTTCAAGGGGGGCTAATCAAGTGGACAACAGAGCTAGGCGAGTATGACATACAATACCAGCCCCGCACATCCATTAAAGCCTAAGCTTTAGCCGACTTTCTAACAAAAGTTCATAATCAAGAGTCAAAACGTATCTGGAAGATATATGTGGATGGATCATCGACTCGGCAAGGAAGTGGGGTGGGAGTCTTATTAATATCCCCAAAGAAGATGTGATGTAATTGTCCATCCGGCTAAACTTCAAACATCTAATAATGAAGTTGAATACGAAGCTTTATTGGCCGGACTCCAAGCAACAAAGCACGTGGGAGCAACTCGAATACTCATCCACTCGGACTGGCAATTGGCAACCCGACCCAACTGGTCGGAAATTTTGAAGACAATAGCGAATGACTCAAAATATACATAGAAACCTATTAAGAAAAAAATAAAAGAAGTATTTTTGGAGGTCACCCTGTAAAAAAATCGCCTGGTTGTACAATAAGAAAATAGACGAGTTAACCAAAATAGTCAATTCCCTATCCACTTGGGTTTTGGATAAATCTATGGCACAAACCTTGTTAATTGCTCAAATAGACCTAGAGGCTAATGAAGAAGAACCTATCGATTAGAGAGCTTAAATCATTTCTAATCATTTCTTATATGCAACACGGAATTCTCCTGAGCGTCATGAAACATGCTCGGGATATTAAAAGATGGGATGACCGATTCACTCTGATAGGAGATGGCCTTTATAAACAAACTCTCTCGATTACAATTAAAATGCCTCAGTCCTTATGAAGTTAGCTATGTCCTGCAAGAAGTTCATTAAGGTTATTATGGTAATCATGCTAGTGGTCGTACACTAGAATGCGAAGTACTCTTAGCTGGGTATTTTTGGTCCACCCTACAGGTCGATGCTTCTCGATTAATGACCACATGTATTTCTTGTCAAAAATATCAAAACATACCCCATTAGCCGACCAGATTCTTGAAGACATTGATAGTTTCCTGCTCCTTTGTTCAATGGGAAATGGACATCGTGTGTCCTTTCTCAATTGCCTTGCTCAGCAGAAATTCATACCAGTGGCAATAGATTATTTCTCCAAATAGGTGGAGGCCGAAGTACTAGCTAGGATCACGGAGTAGGTCGTCATCATTTTTTTGTGGGTCAACATCTTGTGTGAATTTAGGATTCCTCACCAGCTAGTTTGAGATAATGGGCAACAATTCCAAGGACGCAAGATCAAAGAATGGTGTGAGGGGTTTGGTATCCTTCAAGTCTTCACCTCTCTGGCATACCTACAAAGCAAAGGTCAAGTAAAAGTTGTCAATCGGGAGGTTATTCGAGGGCTTAAAACCAAACTTGGCCATGTGGGAGGAAATTGGGTAGAAGAACTCTCCAGCATACAGTGGGCCTACTGAACTACTCCTCGAGAAAGCATGGGAATGACACCGTTCTATTTAGTCTATGACAGTGAGGCAGTAGTTCCGGTTAAGGCCGACAAAAAATCCACTCGGCAAGTGCTCTATGATCAAAATGATGTCGATTAGTGCCTCCTCGAACTAGATCTCATCAACGAGACCCGCAATCAGATAACCGCTCGACTAACTGCCTATTGGCAAAAAATGCGACAAACCTATGACAAGTGATTGGTCCCCCATTCCTTTCAAAAGGGTGATCTTGTTTGGAAAATGATCAAGCCAGTCGGAGATGTCGACAAATTAGAACCCCAATAGGGAAGCCCCTTCAAAGTAGTACAAAAGCTTACCTCAGGGGCATACTAGTTATAGAATACAAATAGCAAAAGACTAAATAGTTCATGGAGTGCAAATTATTTACAGATCTACTAGGCCCAAGAATACTCTTCAAAAATGCTTGAGGGTTGTAGGTTGTAAAATGTACTTTTTCCATCTCTTGGTGAAAAGTACAAAATTAGGCTTACTTGCCCTCGCAGTAAAAAATCTTCTAGACTCTTGGTCCTCAACCAAGTTATAAATGTGGTCCCCATGCACCCGAACTACCATCTGATTGAATAAAATACCCAAACTCTCGAGTCACTAAGACCAAGTTTTAAGTGTGGTTTCTCACATGTCCCAGTAAAAATTTCCCAGACTCTTAGTCGTCGACCAAGTTATAAGTGTGGTTTCCTATATACTCGGACGACCTTTTATTGGTGTAGTTTGCACTAACGGTCTAACTCGGATTTTGATGAATGACAAGTAAGTTAAGTTAGGTTCTGTTGTGATCTAACCACATGATTAATGTTGTACCCCAAGGTGGTTTTGATGTGATCGACTAAGTTAGGTTAGGTCTTGTTGTGTTTAACCTTGTGTCTAATGTGTAGGAGCTTAGGAGCACAGGGAGTCGAGCAAAAGTTACAGCTAGAGAGAAGGATGACATAGGAGAGAGCCGACAGACTCGGTGCGTCTGAGGAACGAGGTGCTGCGGAAGAGTACGCAGGCGGACGAGAAGGAGGCGCGCAACGTTTCTGAGGGACGAGAAGCCGGAGCGGGAGTTTGCTCAAAGGCCGGAAGTTGGGTTCGGGTGAGCCCTATTTTGGATGGCCTAAGTCACCCAAGCGTGCGGAGCTAAAATGGAAGACTCGGACCGAGGCGAGCAGAATCGGAGCAGAGGACCGAGACCGAAAAAGTTAACCCTGTTGACTTTAAGGGTTCGGAGGCTCGGACCTATTCCAGGCACTCGAAACCCCGTATTTATCCACTTCGACGTGGATATTGACTATTACATCAGGGATAGATTTCTATTCCAGTCTAGGTGTCTGGAACGCTTCTAGGTGCTTCGACCAAGGCTATAAATACAGCCTTGGTCCAGAAGCTAAAGAACAAGTATTCTTGCATCAACACTTGTACACATCTTTATTTTTGTTTAGCTTCTCATTTTCTGTGCTTACACTACTATAAAGAGGCTTCTCGGCCTAAAGGAGAAATTAGTGCTACTCTATTCCTTGGATTAACAACCTCCCCGGTTATAACCAAGTAAATCCTCTGAGCTTCTGCTTTTTCAGTTTATTTAATTATTTTATGCAAGTGTTCTTTTAAGTTTGAGAAGGGTTCATTTGTTTTATTTGTCCAGGGCTATTCAACACCCCTTCTAGCTGGCCAACGACCTAACAAGTGGTATTAGAGAGAGGTTGCTTCAAGAGGACTAACTGCTGATCGAAGCACCGAATAGATGCCGGACTGAGCAAATACCCACCTAAGTTCGAGGGGGAGTTTGTGAGCTGGAAAAAGAGAATGCATGTATTCTTTAAAATTGATTT
>JBBMJZ010413113.1:14512008-14526710 GCA_037833815.1 Zingiber zerumbet
AACGTCGAGCGGAGGCTCATGGAGCTTGACTTGGTGGACGAAATGCGTGCTAAAGTAGTCGTTCAGTAACGGTGTACCAGCAACAGATGAAGCAGAACTACAGTCGTTGGAGGGTGATCCCAAGATCCTTCCAAGTCAGCAATCTCGTTTGGAAGAAAGTGAAGTCGGTCGGTGACGCCACCAAGCTCGAAGCCCCGTGGGCAAGACCTTTCAAGGTGGTGGAAAAGCTCCGCTCGGATGCCTACTACTTAGAGGATGAGGATGGAAGGCAACTCGAATGGTCGCAAGCTATTTGTATGACCCCTTTGAATGCAAGATGAAAAAAAAAAATAAGGTTTCTAGACTTTGAGCCGAACTGCTCGTCAAATCGTCGAGTGGCGACGTTAAACCCCGGTCTACGTCAAATCGTTGAGTGGCGATGTTAAACTCTTATCTACGCTAAATCATCGAGCGGTGATGTTAAACCTCGGTCTACGCCAAATCATCGAGCGGCAACGTTAAACCCAGGTCTACACCAAATCGTCGAACGTCGACATTAAACCCTAGTCGACATCAGCGGTCGAGCGGCGGCTTAAACCCTTGTCTTCACCAATGGTCGAGCGACGACCTTAAACCCTTGTCTTCACCAATGGTCGAGCAGTGATCTTAAACCTTGTCTTCACCAACGGTCGAGCGGCAACATTAAACCCTTATCATCATCAACGGTTGAGCGGTGACTTTAAACCCTTGTCTTCACTAACGGTTGAGCGACAACCTTAAACTCTTGTCTTCGCCAACCGTCGAACGGCGACATTAAACTCAAGTCTTCACAAACCGTCGAGTGGTGATGTTAAACCCAAGTCTTCACAAACCGTTAAGCAACGACATTAAACTCAAGTCTTCAACAACCCAAAAAAGTCTAAGTCTTCAAAATGCGTTGACCGATCGGAAGGATACTGCTATATGGCTTTTTGTCACCGATCGGAAGGATACCGCTCAGGGGTTAGCGTGGAAGCATGAACTAAAATGAGAATCAAAGAGAAAATAACCGAGTGATGTTGAGATGAATGAATACGAGGATATTGCCGAACGGGTGAGTGGTGACATGATGAACATGAGAATACGCCGAACGGACGATAATGCATTAATACTTACGAGATTACAAAAAAGGAGGTGTACAAAATCACTCAAGCAAAGGTCACTCCAGATAATCTAAGACATCATCGGGCAGTGACTCGGTCAGCTTATCCCGATTGATGACCTTGCTTGATAAAGAAGCGGAGAGATAGCCGCTTGCCTGAAGTTGGTCAAATGTCTCGTTGATGGCCAGGTCGAACAGGCGAAGTGCTCGGTCGGTGACTTTGTCATTAAAAGTATCCGAGCAGATGTAGGCTTGCTTCCTGGTCTCAAACCTACTCAACTCGGTTTCTTGGTAAGTCTTCAGAGCCGCTCGGGAGACTTCCAGCTCATCCTTGACAGTTTTTAGCTTATCATCTTTGGCGGAGAGATAGCCTCGGAGGGCAGTTTCTTCGGCCGGCCGGCTCTTCCGCTCGACTACCAAGAAGTCTTCAGCCTCTTTGAGTTTCTTGGTGAGAGCCCGGGCCTCCTGCTTCTTCAGGTCCAAGCCTTCGATAACCCGGAGCTTCCTCGCATTGGCCGATTCAATCTTGGAGTTGAAGGTGGTGACCTACTTGTTAAGCCGAGCAAGTAGACTGGCCTACTCTGCGCTCTTTCCCCGCTCAGCCTCAAGAAACTTGGTGCTCTTCTCCAGATCGACCCTCAGTTTGGCCACCTCGAGCAGCTCAGTGGGAGAGTGGCCGCTCAAAGCCTTCAGCTTCTTCACCTCCTCCTCTAAAAACACAAGCCTTTGGCACATAGCCAGCCAAGCTTTGTACCCAATACTGTGGATAAGCAAGAAAAAGTAAGCGTCGATCAGAGGTAAAATAAGAAAGTACAATGAAGGGAACACGTACCCCAGTGGACATCTGGGTGTGGTCGTCCGCGAGCGCCCCTAGAAGCATCATCACCGCGCGGACCCGAGAGTCAACCCATATCTTGGCGAGCGACCCTTGATTATGAATTTGATGCTCAGGGACTCGGGACTCAGTGCTAGACTTGCGCCACTCCTCAGTAGGGAGATGAAGAATTGTCGTTATATGGCATTGGCCGCTCGAGGCAGATTGTGCCAAAGTCGCTCGGCCAATCGGCCGAGACAACGACGCCGGGCGGATGCCAGATTTCTAGACCTTCGATGGTGGCGGCATGAAGGCCACTAGCGGCGCGGCGAGAGTCCCCTACGGCAGAACAGATAGTGAGGGTGTCCGATCGAATGATGTAGCGATCACCGTTTCTGGAATAGGAGTAGGGGTCGAAGTCTCGACTCGCTCGGTGGTCCGCACTGCTGAGGAAGCGAAGCGCAATGAGGTCTCCACCCGGCACCTCTTGCGCTTGATCAATGGCTCTCCTGAGGAGGTAGAGTCGGATGCCCCCTCAACTTGAACCGCCTTCAGTCGGGCGTGTGGCTATTGCGAACCTCCAGCCGCTCCACCACTAGGAGTTTGGCTGGTCATCCCTTCGCCCACTAGTGCGGGCGTTTCCTTGCTCTCGCCATGTGAATCTTCATATGAGCTTATCGGCGGCAGGCCGTGGCTCTCCAGTTCTTCAGTGGTCGTCGCATTGATCGCGGTGTCTGCAAGCTTCGCCTTGCCGGACAGACGAGCGCGTACCATGACTTCGACTGTAAAAGAGGAAGAGAAATCAATTAGAATTAAAGGAAAAGGTGAAGTAGTTTCATGCCTAGGTTGGTCGGAAGCCGAGTGCGGATCGGACTTAAGCCGAAGATGTAGAGGGCACCCTTCAGCAGGAGCTTGTGGATATCATACTTCTGACCGGCTAGCATTGAAGCTGCGTTGAGGTAGTCTGATTGGCTCTTATACCGCTTTATAGGAGGTTGAGGCGCCACTTCGAGCTACCAGCTGGTCGGGAAGTCTGGTCGTTCGGGAAGGTGCGTGAAAAAGAAATATTCCCTCCAGTGCTTGTTGGAGGTCAACATTTTGTAAAAGAAAACTAAACCTACTCGAGATTAGAAAAGGAAAGTCCCTGGCTTAGACAGTTTAGGATAATAAAAATAGTGGAAAACCCAGAGAGTGAGATGAATGTCGTGCAGACAGAATGAAACGACGACCCCGCACAGCAGCCGAAAAGAGTTTGACACTAGTTGAGGAAGGGAGATGCAAAAATATTTACAAACGGTGGGAATGAAGGGATGAATGGGAACTGCAGACCGGCGGTAAATTGATCCCTAAAAAATAAATGAAGTCAGGCGACGGAAGTTCGGCCGATCGGAAGGTGAAGGAAGAACAACTTCATAACCAGGGGAAATTCATAGGCGGCCTTCAAGCTCTCAGTGTCGCTAACGTCGAACCTAGACTTAGTAGAGGTGTACCAAAGTCCAGGGACGCTGACGGTAGGTTGTGAAGAACTCGTCATCGCAACAAAGAGAGAAAGCGGCAAAGAAACACGATCGAAAGGGAAAAGGGCTTACTAGGAAGGTTGTTGGAGAACAAAGGATGCACAGGAACAGAGAAAGATGGTCACTAGAGAACAAAGGACACACAGGAACAGAGAAAGATGGTCACCGGAGAACGAAGGACGCACAGGAGCAGAGGGAGATGGTCGCCTGAAGCACTCGTAGATTACAAAGCGCAGGGGAGGAAGGCTACGTGAAGGGCTTATAAGCCTCGGGGTCGGGCGACCTGAGCCATCCGATCTAGGTCCCGAAAACCCAAGTAGAGATCGGGGCGTTGAATTTGAACCGCCAAACATCACCTCACCAGCGGATATCCACTTGTCACATCAAGCGTGTGGCGGTAGCTGGCGAGACACGTGGCGCTTTGCCAAGGGTCAACATTTAATAAGGGCAATTAAAAGACATGGCGGCGCGCTCAGCCTTAATGCGCAAGGATTTGTATGATTTCCTAGAAATCTGGGTGACATAAGCCCGGATCACGCTCATCTAGAGAAGCCCAAGAAAAGATTTCCAAGTGTGAATGCTAGTTGTACCGATCGGCTTAAGGGAACAGACCTACGGCCGATTGACAATCTTCAACAGAACGATCGGCAAAGAGTGGTCACACAATAGACAGTCAGACTGCGTCAGTCCGATCAGAGGCCAGGGAGGGTCGAAGCTGATTGGGCGAAAAAGCTTCACAGACAACTTTGTCCAGTCAGTCGGACTTACAGCCTCCTTTGACTAGACTTGAGGGGGAGGCATGTGATGCGGTGATAAGGAGGGATCCACCCTGCGGAGGACCATTGCCACGGTGGAGGTCAAAGTCAAGGCAATCAACGCTCCGATATCATAGGTCGAGCGGACGAGTGGGTCGCCTGACCGGAATAAAGGGTGCCCGATCCAACATCACCTTTGACTCGGCGATGCGCCGAGCAGCCGACACTCAATAAAGGGGTAGGTGCCAAGGATATGTGGAAGGCATGCCGAGCGATAGGATTCGGGACAAATGCAGCGGAGTATCGGCCAAGCGGATGAAACACAGGTGCGGTGGAGTGCTAGCCGAGCGGACAGGTGTACCCGGTCTGCTAAGTACAGGCCGAGAACTTCTCGCCCCCTTGGCCTAACGACGGATTCATATTGCCATCTCTCAACATCCTTTTGAGAGTTAGTGTCGCTGACAGACGACATGGTCAAACAGAAGATCGTATGACAGAAGCTTCCATTATTACTTCAGAGATATGTTTGGCCTGTTAAGATACTGTGTTAGGGACACTTTACTAACAAGTCTTTTCAGGGGAATTTAGGGGTGCGTGCTCACCTTGGGAAGTGTGTACACGCGCTTCAGGAACTCTATATAAAGGGGGTCCAAGCACCAGCGGAGGTATGTGCAATATACTGTTGTTGCTACTATTCATTCTTGTTATCGTTGCTCCGCCATCTACTTCATTGCCGGTGACTGACTTGAGCATCGGAGGGTCAACGTCGAGGACCCCTTCCCTAGTTTGACACTGACTTGGTCTATGTTGCAGGTCAGACTGGAGTCCACAAGCGGTGAGCAAGAGTGTCACATCCCAGTATTTCGTCTCTTCGACTTTCAGACAGGACAAGCTAAGACTGTTGTTCAGGTTGATTTTTGTCTACCGATTGTCATCAAATCCAACAGTTTAAATATGTAGAACGACTATTTTTTACTTTATCAATAGATTGATATGTTGGTTGGTTCCATATGATCAAACCATTCAATTCTGCAAGTTCATTGTTATAGTGTACCAATTAATTACTCCAATCGATTGAACCATCAATCAATTGGTAAGATGTAAAAGTATAGATCTCTAAACAACCTCTATTTCACACTAAAAACACATCATTTTAATATCCGAGTAAGAAGTTATGACATTCGAAAGTTTGCTTTGTCGGAACTTCCTCGTTGCCTAATCAACCTTAATTTACCTACCGGGACTTCACGCCTAATCACTAAGTGTCCAATCAGTCTTAACCCACTTAGACCTTCCATCTCGTGCCAAGTGTTTAGTCTTGAACTTTCCATCTCATGTCAACTTCCTGTTGGACTTCTGATCACAAAGTGTCCGGTCAATCTTAACCCACTTGGACTTTTCTCTTGCTAACTTTGCGTTGAACTTTTGATCACCAAGTGTCCAGTCAGCCGTGATCCACTTAGATTTTCTTCTTGACAACTTTCTGTTGAACTTTCAATCACCAAGTGTTCGGTCAACCTTGACCCACTTTGACTTTTCTCTTACAAATTTTTCATTGAATTTTTAATCACTAAGTATTTGGTCAAACGTGTTTTACTTGGACTTTCTTCTTCTCATGTCAACTCCCAGTTGGACTTCCAATCGTTAAGTATATAGTTAACCGTGACCTACTTGGACTTCTCGTCTTAGTGTCAACTTCTTGTTGGTCAACTTCCTGTTGGTCTTCCAATCACTAAGTGTCCGATCAATAATAATCCACTTAGACTTTCAATACCGTTCACTATTCGATCAACTTTGACCTATTTGGCTTCTCATGTCAATTCCCTATTGAACTTCTAACATCATAAAGTAGCAAATCAACCTTAATATACTTGACATCTTACTAATATATTGATCAAATATTAAAATTCAAATTTAAATAAACTTGAGCTTGATCAATCTCATCAATCTTAATCTGAGATCGATTGCACAAATAATAATATAGGTTCAATATTATAATAATTTTGTACTATGTTAGTTTAAATAATTTTACTCTACCCAAAAAAAAACAAGACCTTTCAAATTATGCAAATCATAAAAAGTTTCCATTTAAAAAAAAAATAAAAGGACGCTCAAAATTACCTTTACTTTCAGTGTTATTATAACAAGTGTAACTAATTGTGGGGTATTATCACATTATAAAACTCGATGTATATGTACATGTCTTCTTTTATGTTTTAGGCATTGGATCAATAATTAATAGTCATACATGATTTATTTCCTCGATATTTGTTCATTGATGAATTAGTCAGAATATTGAGGATAAATAAATTACCTTTTACCACATATAACATATAAAAACTATTAGTTCCTACACCGTATAACATATAATATAATATTATTATAATATTATCATAACCATTTCGTAGATTCTACCTCCTGTAATAATTATTTATTCTCAAATAATTTTAATCAATTTAAAACAATTTTAATAAAATTTAAATACTCTTGACTAAGTTGGTGAAATAATTTAGTATAATAGTATTCAACATTTCTAATTTAGGGAAAAAAATTAACTTCATTAAAATCACTTTAAATTAATTAAATTCATTTTAAAACACGTTATAATAACTATAAAATAATTTCTACTAACCAGTATAAAGAATATAACTATTACCCATTATGGTAACGTTAGATAAAGAATATTTTAGAAATAAAACATGGAACGCTATTTTATTTATTTATTTTTTAAAACAAGGGCGCTCTTTCTTTTTGATGATTTATATAATTTGAGGCTCCATTAATTTTGCCCTGAAAATAAAGAAGGCTTTTCGATTTTTGTCCCGGGTAAAATGACATGATTTAATAATAATAATAATAATAATAATAATTTTAATGAAGCTATAGATTGATTGAATTACTACACACGTTTATCTCATAATTATAGTTCCTTGATTAGTCTACCGGGACCAGATGGGGCGGTACAATGATTGAGATATAAAATATTATCACATAAGATTTTGGGATCAAAATTCGACGCGTTCAAACATGTCTTCCTCATATTTTGACTATATGTATTAATAGCTAGTAGTCATCTGTGATTTATTTTCTTCTAGGAATTAATGAATTGACGGGGACGCTAGAGGTGAACGAATCACCTTTCACCTCTAAATAAAATCCCAATAAAATTCTCTAGGGTCATTTTCGCATTAATGGCATGTACAACCACATTGACAAGGAATTGAAAGCCCTAATCAATATTTGCCCAATAGTCGTTTTCAGCAAAATTACAGTTTACCCTCTCACGCTTTAAAATCCTCATTATCTCCCTTGTATTGTTTGTTTATGAACTTTAAAGAAACTTAAAGGGTGTGAGATAAAATGGATATATTAGTGTTATGCCTAGTTTGCTCCGAAAGCCGTCGACCAATAGAAGGACGAATTATCCTAGTGGATAAGGGTTATAGATGTGGAAGCATAGACAAGAAGGAAAAAAAGAAAGGACGATCAATGAACTTGTTGATGGCGATGAGCTCCCGGCGAAGCGACCACTAGGCTCACGAGTAGACAATGAGCTCGGGGCGAAAAAGTCACGGTGACTTCGCAATTGATTCATGAATTGATTGAAAAGTTATCATATTAGTGCAATCGTGCCTCAATGATCTGACTATATTTTTAATGCTAGACAAAGAACTTCGCTAAAATGGATATGAAAACTCACCATTGTCGCGGTGATTTTGCAACAAACAACCATTGTAGGCTTGCAAGAACGAGCTCAAGACTAGTGACCATTGCTCCAGAGTCGTGACCTCATTGTTAGGACTTAGGATCGCGGAAAGCATGAAACAAGAACCTAGCTAAACTCATTCCATAAATAGATTGAAAAGTTATATTAGTACAGTCATGCCCTTGTGATCTAACTATATATTTTTTTTAATGTTTAGACAAAGAATTTAAATTAAAATCAAACATAAAGCCTTAATGGGATCTAACTATTATTGATCAGATAAAGATTATATAACACAAAACCCTCAAGAGTTCCTTTATGACAAATTTGAAAAAAATAAAGGCCGTAAAATTGATATTTATTAAACTATGCATGGTGAAGTGAGTTTTTTGCTCAATTTTTTATGAAGAACAAGACGACAACAACGGAATCGAATCCAAAATTTGTCGTTAAAGAGAGCGAACCGTGGAAGTCGGCGGAGGAAGGGGGCCGCGGCCGCCTACCGGTGGATGGTGAGGACGGTGGCGGTGGTGGGCGCCGAGCTGGAAATGAGGGACTTGTAGATCTCGACGAGCACCTTCTCATCGTACTCCTTCACCATCGGTACCCCGAAGCCCATCGCCGACGCATCCCCGCCGTAGGAGACGCCGGCGGGGACCGCGCGGGAGAGCGCGAACATCATCTGCACGTAGGCGTCGCGGATCCGGGCGAGGATGCGGCGGGGGGAGGCCGCCCGGCGGAGGCGCAGGAGGACGAGACGAGGGGAGATCTTGATCCGCCAGAAGCGGCGCCGGCGGCAGCTGCGGTCTCCTTCTCTCCCTCCGCCGAGCACCGCGATTGCGAGGCGACGGCGCCGGGAAGCACCACCTCCGTCGACCCGGTTGTAGCCGCGCCGCTTCCAGAATCCCTTGAGTCCGCCCTTGTTGAACTCCATGGCCGCCCTAGTCCACCACCGCCGCCGCCTGGTGAAGTGGATCTGGTGGCGGTGAGGGAGGAAGCAGCGCATTTAAAGAAGGGGATGTACGGGTCAGAAGCATCCTCCCAGCCTTATTAGTGCACGCACTTGCACTCTACACAACATGGAGCGGCGGACCCACCCAATGGGTGCGGATGAGAGGGGCTTAATGCCGCCGTTACTTCCAACAATGAAATGTGAAGTCTGATGGTGAGGCTCTTAGGAAAAAATCGAATACTAACTTGAATAAATTAAAATTTTTAAATCGATGGTTAGATTTTTTTTTTAAATCCGAACAATTATTTTAAAATCAATCGACATAAATTAAACATACGTGTCAATTAAAAATAAATAAATTTTAAAGTTTAATGGATTTATATATGAATAGAATAAATCTCAGAAAATTTTTAACTACAATCAACGGGTGAATTACTTGAAACGCTTTCTAATTTACTTATGAGTACATCAGATATATACACACACCATAACAAAGATAATTATCCTTAAAATTTTAAAAAAAAAAAAAGCATATAAATTTCATTCTTATATGATTTGTATTTATTTTTATTAAAAAAAAATAAAAGAATCAGAGTACCATGTTAACATGGTATATATATATTGTTAATTATTTATACACGTGTTATAATAACTATTAATTATAATTGCTATAATATTATGATAATTATTATAAATATATTATTTATTAATTTTTATTTGAATTGAAAAAGGATTTCATGTGTGCAACTCGGTAGTTGGACGACTCCTGTACAAATTCTCAATAGGCTCTCGGGGAGCTCTCGGAGTTTTTTCTCTCAAACGGTTGGACGATCTTACTTCTAAGATTATTGTCGGAGTTACCAGAGCAATATACTGAATTAAAATTACAAGAATTCAAATTCATGTCTTTGTTAAAATGGACCTTTTATATATATATATTAAAATATTTTAGTTGGTTTATATTGATTCACATGTATTGATGATGTGAATAAATACATGAGAAGAGGTTCTTCCTTACACGTGGGTACATAGAAGGGGTGCAAATCCAGGTCCTGAATTGCACCCAATCAAGTTGACTCGTGTATGAGCATTACCTACACGCGCCGAATGTCGGACTGGTCAGGATAAAATTTACTCAAGTAGAACAACTAACATTTTATCACATAAACATTTTTGCTGTTTGTGTAACTAATTAAGGATCAATGCAGAATTTAAACACCTGAGTGAAATATAGCTCGATGAGTAATGATCATTAATCGATCATCGACGTTGCCAATAATTTGAGCTCCTATATAAGGAGGTTGTGATCATGGGCAAAAAGACTTACATACACACGGAAATAGCAGAAACTCTCCACCTACATTCTCCTCTTTCTCTGTCGTGTAATTCTTACTCGGCGGAGTGCCCATGATAACAGTCGGGTACCACTCAGTTTACCGAGACCACAAGTGCTTGGTGGGAATCATGGTTAGCTGTTATATCCTAGGAAATAAGCGACCCAAGAAAAATTTTGAAGCACGGCCGGAGGTGGGGTGAATTTGTTTCAAGAAAACTGCGCCCCTCGCAAGCCTCGGTCTATTCGCTCGTTTGAATTCTTCGCCCGCTCTGCCCACTCTATCACTCGCACTGGACTACCCATGGACTGCTCTCCCCGGCCAGCCGATCTATCTGGTCGGTCACTCGTCCTGCTCAGCTAGTTTACTCTACTCGGTCGGGTGCTGTAACGGCTCGATTCGATTGTTCTACACGTCCGGCCACACACTTGCCCGCCTGCCCTTGCTCGACCGCTTGACTGTTCTGCTTGTCTGGTTGCAAGCTCACTTGGCCTCTCGATTTCTCTACCCGCTAGGCCGCTCGCTCACTCGCTTGCCCGCTTGCCCGCTCGGTTTCTCTGCCCACCGGGTCGCTCACTCGCTCTGCCGCTCTATTGCTCTGCTTGATCGACCACTTGGCTACTCTGCTTGCTCGGTGATCATCCACACTGCCTGTTTAGCTTCTTGACCCGACCGGCACTCGACCTCTCAGCCCACTCGACCGCACTATCCGGTCGACCTATCTTCTCGATCAATGACTAGGTCTGATCTGTGATTCGGCTGCCCTGCCACTGGGTCGCTCTACCCGATCAGCCGCTCTACTTGCTCGGTCGATTTGCCTGCACAATCTTCCTGTTCAGCCGATCTGTCCACTCGGTCTCTCAGCCCGCTCGGCCTCCCAGCCTACTCTGCCGCTACTATGCAGTCTACCTTCAGCACTTGGTAAAAATCAACCTCTATTGATAACCTGAGATTATCTACTCAGGTCAACTGCTATCAATAAATTAAATTTAATTTAGTATAATTTAAATTTAACTAATTCTCTAATATCTCCAACATATTTTTTTTTCCCAACAAACGTCACGGTTAGAGTCAAAGCTCTACAAGGAAGACCATGAGAAGTTTTTGACTGACTTGAGTGTCGTGTCCCGCATCCGAGTGGAACGACCGTCGGCTAATAGTCAAGTGCTAGATCCTGTTCCAGACAAGGGAATAATTTGAAACAATCCTGTTCTAGACTTAAAATTTTGAGGCGACTTTGTGCAGATAGAAAAAATTTCTGAAGTATCCCAGAAAATTTTAAGGTGACTATGTACAAGAGAGGAAAAAGTTGGAAGTGACCCTATCCCAAATAAAGGGAAGGGTTTTGTCTCAGGCAAAGGAAAATTATAAGGCAACTCTATCTCAAATGGAGAGAGAGGACTATGCCATTCAGAAGAATTTGTTGCGCTCGCATTCTATCGAGCTCCCTAACAGAAATATTTCGTGTCCTATCTCATTTATAAAGAGGTTGTGTCTCCATAGATTCAACTAATTACTCAGCGATGAGCTATTGAGTGAACCTATGGAGACACAATATCTTTATAGATCAAGTAGGATACATAATATTTCTGTTAGGAGCCTAATACGGTGAGTTCACAAAAAAAATATATTTCACAAATATACACAGCGAAAATAAAAATAATAAACTATTTTATTACAACACACATCACACTCATGTAAAGATATAACATGATCATACATGATCATAAAATAAAATTTCCTAAAATAACTTTTTTTCTACATTTACCTAACAAATGATGCGGAGTAGAAAGGGCATCAATCAAACGACACTCAGAAGTCTCGTCTCTATTTATATCCACGCTGAGCAATCATCGAGATGACAGAAGTCACGAGTTTTATCCTTATAAAAGGTACTAGCCTTGCGTATAAAGATAAAGTTTGGTGTCCTGTGGCATATGCAATCAGTCGACGCCAAACGAGAGATAGACCCAAAAGAATGGGCTACTCTCCGGTCGAGAAAGGGTGTTGTCCGCCCTTTGTCACTTGTTGTTCGGCATCTACTGATGAGGTATGAAGTACCCCCAACATGTCAGGATTTTGGTAGCAACGTTTGCTCATTGAAACAAAGGTCGGAAGGGGCCGAAAGGAGCTGCGGCGCCGATGGACAGAATTTGTCCATCGGTGCTCTTTGCTGGGCGACGGTGGCCTGGTCCGAAGGGGAGGTCTGTTGGTAGTAGCATCCATGTATGCACGTTGTGCAGACGTGGCAACAATTACATCCCACTTTTACACTTTATGTAGAAGTTTTAGGGACAACATGAATACCTATAAAAGCTGTGCGTCCAAGCAAGTGCAAGGGGTTAATCCAAGTGCATTTAATCCAAGTGCAAGGGGTAATAGTTTTTTTTAATGCATGGCATATGTTTCGAATGCATATATTTTTTTTTCATGCATTTATATCGATTCATACGGTGTGACTCATTTGAACCTAACTTCTTTTGGTTTTTCTATGAACTTGGTTTTTCTTCGAACTGTTCACTGTGATGGAATAGCTTCGTTAGATGATATCCTGGTGTAGCTTAAATCATTACTTGATTTAATAAAATCAGTTTATTCAATCAAACTGGATTGATTGAATTTATTCTACATTAAATTAGATTTATTTTAATGGGTCAAACTTAAACCAATAAATATTAATTTATTCAGACGGACTTGATTTTGATCAATAAATCTGAGAAAGACCAAAATAAACTTAGATTAAATAATAACATATCATAGGTAAAACATCTCATTCCAATTAGATTAGTTCTAACGAGAATAATAAATCAATCTTAAGATCTGGATTTCCGATTGATCGATCCAATGAGTCAGTCGACTTAAACTCCTAAAAATCGAGAAAATTTATTTTTCTTAATTAATTATGTTGGTTCTATACATGTATAAATTAAATTAAGCCGGTTTTATACTGGTTAGTCAGTTTTGTACTAATTTATTTAATTTTAAATTTTCAGATGGCACGGACGATTACCACATTAACTCGTCGCACTTCACGACAAAACTAGCTTAGGGAGAAAATTCAAGAGGTAGAATATAACTCTGTTTATGGAGTCGACGGATACATTGGATGGCTTGATGAACTATTTTAGAAACTTGAAATAGAAGAGTTTTCAGTCCTAGACAATTATAGAATTTGAGCTTTGATGTGTTCATTGACAGAGTATGCTGAAGTGATAGCAGTCATATTTGGGGGCATCATTAAGGACGCGTCACATATTCAGAATTATGTGAGGAACTACTTCACCATATGACTTAAGAGGATCCTAAATAGTTCGAAGAGGACCCAAACATTTTTTAGGAAGATCCAGAAGAGGATCCGATGGAGAATCTTGAAGTTGTCCGCTTGAAATTACCCTAAATGAGTTCAGGTTGAAAGGGATAATGTTGGTCATTACTTCTAGTGGGAGTGGTGTTAGCCAATCTAGTTTATTAGAGTTTTGTTATTGTTATTGTTATTATGTATGAACAATATTAGTCCATTTAGTTCATGTCAGTTTATTATACGCTAACAATATGTATTTATTTATGTTGTTTACTCTACATGATGCATGATAAATGATTAGTTCATTTTATTAGATGATTAGTTCATTTTATTAGATAATTAGTTTATTTAATTAAAGAAATTATTATTTAATTAATGATTAGTTCATTAGTTGGGATGTGTATAATAGTATTAATCAATGTTGATTTGATTGGTCATACAAATGATAAATGAAAATGTAGTTATCACTTGATTTTGTAAACCAACTCAAATTAATATTGAGTCAATCATAAATTGCACATATGAATTATACTGAATACTAAATAATGTGTTTATTTATGATAGATTATGACAACAAAAAATATTATAGCTGAACTCAACAAGGGTGAAAAACTTAATAGGGATAACTATAAGATCTAGCATCTTAAGAAACAATATGTACTTGAGGAACAAAAAGTTCTGGAAGCTGTAAATCAGGTGATGGTAGAACATGTAGATAGTTTCACTACATAGAATAGATGAGACCTTGATCCCTACAAGGCATAGAAGAAAAAAGACTTTACTACAAATGACATATTGATTAGTTTAATGGTAGATGACCTAGCTTTTGAGTATGAGTCGTATCTTACGGCTCATGTAGTCCGGGCAGCCCTTAAGGAGAAATACAGTGGAGTAAGTCTGAGCAAGCTTCGACGGCTGATGATCAAGTTTGACAGCTATAAGAAGCGTCTGAATGTTTCAATGGTTCAACATCTCAGGGAGATGTCGAACATGATTCGGGAGCTTAAAACTGTTGGTCATGAGTTGACCGATGAACAACATATTCAAACAGTTATTCGTTCCCTTTCAGATTCTTGGGAGACCATGAAGCAGACCCTAACTCACAGTGAAAGTATTAAGACTTTCATTTGTTAGTTAGAGCCCTAGAGTCAATCATTTGATGATTGTATGGACTCATGTATATCATATTCTTGTATATATAAA
>JBBMJZ010413113.1:14526810-14545563 GCA_037833815.1 Zingiber zerumbet
CTCATCAAAAATAAACCAAGCCAAGCTTGAACACTCATTTCAAAAGCTTGGTTCATTTTAAGCTCGGCTCAGCTCGGCTCGGTTACCTTACCAAACAAGCTTGAACACCACAAAGCTCGGCTCAGCTCGGTTCGTTTACAGCCCTAACTGCAGCGGCATTAGGAACAAATACAAGTGTGTGTATTACTTCAACATAAGGTGGTATTGATCCTTTTCCTTTTATGAGATAAAGACATGTAATTAATAATGCTGAGATTGATCCACTACATTCCAAACCAAACTAGCAAACACACTAGGATTGATGATACATATACAAAATAGGAAAAGAAATTAATGTCAAAATATTGCCAAAATTTTCCTTTTTAATTATATTCTCCCTAATGCAACAAACAACACATACCATGGTTTAAAGTGTCATGCCGAGACGGTCGAAACAGACGAAACATCTCGTTCCGCTTGGCAATCGGAACTGGCATGACCCCGACACTAGACCCATGACAGCTGCGACATGTTGTGCGACCCCTGGCCGCAATGGAGGGGTTGCTCGACCCCGTAACAATAGCGAAAGGGTCGCATAACCCTTTCGCTGTCGCCACGAAAGTGTCGTGCGACCCTGCGGCTACTGCAGAGGGGGCGCACGACCATCACGGTCACGTCAAAGGAGTCACGTGATCCCCGCGGCCATGGCTAAAGGGTCATGCAACCCCACGGTAATGTCGAAGTTGCGCGAGTTTGCGAGTGGTGTCGGATTTCGAATTTTTTAAAATTAAACTTAGGTTAATTATTTTATTCAACTCCTAGCTATGATGAGAATAATCTAAAGATACTTATTAAATTCTAATAAAATTATCTAATTAATTTTATATTTTATTTATTTTAATTTAAAAATTATATTAAAATTTTTATTTATCTATTTATCTCTTTTCATATCTTTTCCTTTTTTAAAAAAATTATTTTTATATTGTTTATTTTTTAAAATATTTATATTAAATATTTTATTTTTTAATTAATATACTTTTTAATACCGAAACTATACCGGCACGGGACGATACGGTACCAAAACCATATCGTTTCGATCCAGAACCGAAACTTCGGCATGAGTCAAAATTTTAAACCTTGACACATACTACTGTAGCATAATGTCCAACATTAAAAAATCTTGTCCTAGTATTCAACCTCCGATTGCATATGAAATTGTCGGCCCATATTTAGATGAGCAAGTGAGGGAGATCAAAACTTGGATCCTATCATGCAAGAAGAAATGGAGCTTATATAGGATTACGTTGATGTGTGATGATTGGACAGACCCTACACAGATAAACATTATCAACTTTCTTTGCAGAAAGATGATATTTCATAAATCTATTAATGCAACTACAAACTATCATAATGCACCTACATATATCGTTTTATGGATAATGTGGATCAAAAAATAGGTTCAGAACATATAGTGCATATGAATACTGATAATGGTGTCAACTTTAAGAGGGTCAGAGAATTATTGGAGCAAAATTATCAAACATTATTTTTGACACCATGAGCAATACGCTGTATTGATTTGATGATAACACATATCGGTAAACTTGATATAGTGAAAAAGGTCAATTTTTAACAAAATTCCTTTATAATTATCATTAAGTTGATGGATTAATGAGGAAATTATTAATCAAGAGATTCTGCGATCAGAAGCGGCTAGCTTTGCCACTCACTTTCTCCTGCTAAAATCATTGAATCAGAAAAAGGTGGATTGAAGGTTATATTCTCTTCTTAGGTTTGGGAAGTCTTTCGATATTCTAACACGACCGAATGTAAGGAGATGCAAAAAATTAGTATATCTATTAGATTTTGGGACTATATCACAGATATCTTATAACAGTAAGACTCTTGTACGTTGTTCTACGTAAAGTCAATATGTCTAAGAAGCCACAAATGGGCAACGTTTACCACCTAATTCATGAAGTAAAAAAGGAAATTAAGAGACGTCTACATTACCAATTAAGTATCAACATTACATTGATATAATCACTACAAGATGGGGCAACAATATATTCATTTGGCAGGTACGTATTTTTTAATGATAAAGAATTTTTGATATTGCTATTAATAATTATATATATTTAATTATTTTAGGTTATTATCTCAATTCGACATATCAATACTGCTATAATTTTGGCTCAAATGATGATTTATTAGTGATCTTCAGAAATGTAATATCAAAACTATAAACAAATAGAGAATCAATTAATGAAAGTCAATTATTTCGAGAGACATGGTTCTTTAAGTGATCCTATTGCAATGTCATGCAAATATAAAATGTAAATATAGTAAAAATTATTATTATTTATTGCCAACAAATATAAATACTATTTTAATTTTGTTCTTATTTATCTTACAACTTAGTGGTGGTTACAATATGGAGCATCAACTTCAAATTTGATAAAGATTGTAGTACAAATTCTCTCACACACGTCTTCAAGTGCTTGTGAAAGAAATTGGTCAACTTTCTCCCTCATTCATACAAAAGTATGAAATGGTCTTTCTTATTGTCACTTGGAGAAGATGGTCTACTTTCATTATAATATGCATCTTCAACTAAGAGCAATACAGAAGAGAAGAACAAAAGTTAGTGATGTAGACCCATTTGATATTGGATTTGTCCAAACTGAGAATGATCCAATGATGGCGGCAAAAGGCAACTACACTCGCCTCCAGTACCCCCGCCAACCCGTCCCAGGGCCAACACGGAGGAAGTAAATCAGGGGTGGCTACTAGCATTTGGAATAGTGGCTGGCGCATTTACCTCGGTTATGCCGAGATTCGAACCCAGACCTCATGGATTGATGGAGCATTGTTGAGGAAGAGAATCCATTACTTGATGAAGCAGGAGACCCACCATGACTATCTCAATTTCTTATTGATTGAAAAAATACAAGATAGAGGAGATATCAGTGAGGAAAAAGATGATGATGAAGCTTTTGATCAAGAACTTCAATTGTCTAGATCTCGGTCTAGATGTTCTCAAACATCCCAACCACAAACCCAACCAAAGTCCGTAGATAAAGGCAAAAGCAAGGGCAAAGCTTCTGCAATTTTTACTAAAAAGAAAGAAAAAGGCAAACCTCCTGCTTTTATGGAAAGGGTTAATTGAGAATTAGTGAAAATCCACTCGATGCAATTGATAAACAATAACGTGATGAAACATCATCACATTGTAGTCCGACGAGAAGTTCAAAATGAGAATAGTGATGTTGATAGTAGTGCAAGTATTTATGGAAGTGATGACAGTAGTGGTGCATCTAGTGGTTGTAAAAATTATGAGTCATGGACATGTGAGAAAGATTACACACATGTAACTTAAGATTATGATCGCTAGAACTATTCCATATTAACGTTGATATAAGAGTGACAAATAAAAGAAAACTCATAATTATCAAGATATGCGAGAGAGTTTAGCTGAGATTGATTCTGATCGAACTTCATGATACTCTTAGCCTTATTATTATAACTCTGATGCATCATATGATGATCCATCGTACCAGAGCTCGGAGACGTATGCCTATCTTTATCCTATGCCTGTAACCTGTTCCAATTTCAATGGTGTCAGTTCAAATCCAACTTCCAGTGGTCAATTGAGACACGTTAATGGACATGTGGAGAAATCAATATCAATATTACATGTCATGGAATGATTATTTAATCTGGGCGTTGGAGTGCTTCCATCTGAGTCACATCACTCCATTTGGTATTAGTAAGGTAACATATTATGATGTATCAATTTTAATTCAAGTTATTAATAGATTAATTTTTTTTTAAAAAAACTATATTTAATTATTTTTTCTAACTTATTTAATAGTTGAGAACTTGTATAAAATCAATACAACATATTTTTAAATTATACACGATAAATATATTTATCTAATAATTACTATATATAAATAAAAAAATACCAAAATTATATCGGTACCGCACGATACTACACCGAAACCGTATCGCACTGATCTGAACAGAAATCTCGACAAGAGTTGAGATTTTAAACTTTGCTTGATACCATGTACTACACTTGAAAGAAATAATGAAATACTCTTTGCTATCCACCTTAATTTCAGGGAAATTTATTCTAAAAAGTGGAGATTTGAAACTAAGGGTGGTAGGGCAATACCTTGCAACACCTATGAAGATCTAGTCCACCAATGAAGATCATAGTTAAGGAAGCGATAGCTACACTTTCAAATGTAATAAGAGATTCTGCTTAATCAAGTGACAAGGATACAATTGAAAAGAAAATAAACCCCAAGTGTGACCAGCTATGTTCCTCCATTGTAATGTCAAAACCCATGTAAATAAACCTGTATAACACAGTAGAGAAGGTAGGATTTGTAAAGGAGCACATGGTAGAAAATAAATAAAGGGCATGCAATGAATATCTTCCTACACAAATGTTTCCGCTAGCGATGAGATCAAGTGGAAAAATGAAGCAGTAAAACGTTGAGAGTTCTCTGACAAATTTGAGAATGTATAATGCTTCATTACCTGCAAGAAATGCAAATGTAAACACTTAAGAATAACAAGCTATGGTACAACTGTTGAAAAAGGAGTAGATAACTTACAATTCCAGTGAACAGTATTGACACGATACCAGATAGACCAAATCCTTCAGCAAGCATGTAGCTGCAGATACACCATGTCACTTATTTATTCCTACTTTGTAAAAGCAAATTAATCCAGAAGATAAGATCCCTTACGAGAAATAAGGGAAAAGGACAAAGAGACAACACTCCAAATTCTGAAGGCTGAAAGGAAAAAAAAAAGGGTGTCAATTATTTATATGGGGCAAAAATACCAAGAACCAGGGAGAGAGAACAAAATTCTTACTTCTCAATATCCAATCCAGCATATTTGAAGAGGTATTCAGAAGTTAAGGTTTTCCAATGTGCATATGTTTTTCAAACTCTGCATTATGAACTGAGATTTAAATAATAAAAAAAGTGCTACAACCCAATTTAGGCAAGGCATGTTTTCAACGTAGCAGATCTGCATACATTCAGCATTGAGTGATTGCTTAAATGCTCAAAAGAAGAGATGTTTAGGACAACAGGTGAAAATGATATATGTCTATGTTTCATCCTCCACCTTACGATGTGGCGATGCTCCAAAGAAGTGCTGAGGCACGATAAATATAATAATTGCTATTTTGGGGCTTTATGATTGTTGGATGAATTGATTATCCTTTATACACAGTTGTTTAAAAATGATATATAAAATATCAGAACACATTCAGCTAACAAAATTGTAGTTTGCTATGATGCTTCCATTCATCTTGAAGCATACATGAATAGGCGTTTGAAACTATAAAAACAGCACAGGTCATATTTTCATAGTTATCAAATTGATACCTAGATTCAATTATGATCATACATCCATGCAAAGATTTATCATGTATGTAATAGTCTATCCCATAGGGACATTTTCTGATCTTTCTTTAGCACAAATTGCATCATGAAAGTGACAACTCAAAATAAAAGAAGCTTGAATGTCCAACCATCTTCACCAGATACACAACTTTCATGCATGGAGGGATTGGAAAAACTGGCACAAGTTAAAGTAGTTACCCTAGATTTGATCTGGATTGAAGGGCTGAAAAAAATACTCTGAGGGGGAATAAACTATAAACACAATTGGAAAATTAAAAAGAAATGTTAGTCCATTCTTTCAGGATAAAGTAACAGATTTAGGAATCAGTGTTTTCCTGCAGAAGAAAGTTAAGCAGAAACCAACCTTTTCAACAGGATACACAATGGTCTGGGTAGAACACGCAGTCTGTAGGATAATGTAATGGTTGTCATCCTCTAAATTAGAATATGTTCTGAATTATTGACGCAACTTCTTAATACTTATATTACCAAATCTGACAGGAGTATGATAATCTAAATTATAAACATTCTTAGCAATGAGAAATCTGTTGAAACTTTTTTAGAATTTGCAAATGTACCCGCTCTACATACAAAACAATAAAGAGGATGAATAGAATAATGAAGTGGAAGTAATGAGGATGGAATAACATATGAGATTTTGATAAAGGATATCAGAGAAGAAATGAATCCAACGCCAACACCTGTGCAAAAGCAAACACGAATTAGATATGCTTAAAAATAAGAAACTTAGGTACCTTAATATAAAGTCATTAACAAAGTAATGGTATAAAATGATCATTGCAAATTTATTATTAGCAAGATTCCGTTCACATAGAACATTACATGAAAAAAGAGTGCATTAGAGAAACAAATTTTTAATAAGTTTTGGGTTACCGATTCAGTAACTCACAAAAAAGAATTGAGATTCAACCAGATTAAAGATTATCTTTAAAAATAGATGTGATTCTAACCTGCAGACATTGAGCCAACAAATGTCTCGAGAAACCTCAGTACAAGCACAAGAAGGCTTTGTCCTGAGGAAGCATGACTTTGAACTGATGACATGGTCCTAGAGTAAATAGATTCCATCAAACAGTGAAAAGATACAAGTGCGACACAATAAGGGAAATGCATCCTCAAGCCCATGAGCAAACCTGTACAAGGAGATAGCGATCTGCATTTCCAACAAAATAAAAACAAAATCACTGGGAGATGCAAAAATTCCTAGCAGTTTTTAACATACTAAAAATGGAACATACTGCATCATTTAAAACTGACTCTCCAAACACCAGGGCATATAGATTCACGTCAATACCAAGTTCCTACACAAAAAAGGAGAAGACATGAAACCATCATAAATAGAGTAAATCAAAGATTAAACAAAAGATGAAAACTAACAAATTTCCATCTATGCAATCTATCTAATCTCAGTTGAGAACAGTTAGTAGTTGCACATAATTATTGGATTTATTTATTAGTCAATCATCTATTTCAATAATAAACTTTAAGTTTGACAGTGGTAAAATAGAGAACCCACAATCTTTAAAACAAATTATTAATATATGTTTATTTAAAAGTTTCAGAGCCAGATTATTTAGGTGAGAAAAAGATAAGAGCCACCACGATTTTTTCTTTGTATAGCAAGCATGAACAAGTAGTGAAAGCCAGAAAGAAGAGACATAACAAGGTTGTATGCATGTACTTTTTGTTTTTGGTTAGTAACAGTTTTCTGTTTTCAATTTGATGCATCCTTATTTTCTATTTTTCATTTTTGACCAGGTTTAATAGGCAGATTGTACCACAATCTTGACCCACTAGTGCATGGTCAATATGTGTCATTCCAGCTTCCAGACAAAACTATTCCAGACACGAGAACCCACACCCATGGTTTCAAACTAAGAAGTCAGGAGTATCACAACAGCAGATTTACATGGAATGCAAAAGAGCATTGGTAAGCTAAGAAATAGACTACTAACAAGCTACAGAAGTTTAATCTTCATCCTATCTTCTTGAAGTTATGAATGGGAAGAAATAGTAGGTGCCATAAGAGATGCTCATTGGAAAGTATCATATTTTCAATGTCTGCTGGTTGACAACATTTAGCTTGAAGTAGATAGTTAATCTAAAAAAGTGTGTTCAAGATACCTGGAAAATAGATAGTACTGTTACAGGATCAGTCGCTGATATAAGAGCGCCAAACATCAGACACTCAACTAATGGTAATTTGTACATCAGAAATGTTAACCCTCCAAGATAGCTGCAAATTAAAAAAAAAAAAAACACATAAAATTATCTTAGAGTAGAGTTCTTTAACTTCAGTAAATCAGACCCTGGGCTCCAAATGTTCTTACACTAAAAAGCCTGTGACAACTGCAGCAATAAATGTCCCTAAGATAGCAAGTGTAACAATGGCTCCAAAGTTTGAAAAAAATGGTTTCTGTAAAGATCAAACATAAGAATACATCAGATTCAACGTTAGTGGAAGCACATTCTTACAATATTGATATAGCCTTAGAAACTTACCGGTGCTAAACTGAACCCTGATTGAGTAGGTTAAAGTTAAGAAAAATAAAAAATCAATTTAGAACATTAGGATGATGCAATTGCTTTGTAATCTCAAAAACTATAGAAAAACAATTAATCTATAATATGCACAAGTTGGATATAATATAATTGGCGGCAACAGGAAAAGGAAGAAAAATTCCTCATGGAAATTAAACCACCTCCTGTAAAGAGACCAAAAATATCATCATTATAACAAATAAAATATGCTTGTTAGGGACAAACAGAAGCAAAAGAACACAAACCTGCTACTGGCTTCAGTATCTGAAATATTAGCAAGTATACCAACAAGTAGACCTGCCATTACAAAGTAAAAAGTACTTCATTGTGCTACTCACATTTACTTCAAAAGACACATCTGTTCATGAAGTTATAATTACCATAATAACTTTGCATCAAATTTCTGTTTGATTAAATTATGATGAATATTGTACTATGTCCTGTAACTAATTAAAGCATGTTAGTAAAAGAACATGTTAATGTAATTGTAGCAATGATCAACCATCTTGATAGAAAATTCAATTATGCCTTAGATTATGTTAAATGGTTATTGCTTCCCTGGAAGTAACATGTTTGTCCAGTCTACTTACTCGCTTAATAGGATACATTAAAAAACACCATTCCAGAGATTCATTATTTTTGTTTTCAGTGATTCCACTATTTTGTTTTAAAAAAAAATGTAAAATAGAGAGAAATATTGGAAACTATGAAATTTGCATAAAATTTAATAGGAGTTGTATTGGGAAGCAATGCCAGCAAGTATACAAGTATGCGACAAGGGACCAGAAACAAACAACTATGTTGAGCACATCAATGAAACTAATTTCATGAATCTTATATACATGTATTAGTCAGAAACTTAAGTGAGTTCTATGGGAATTAGAAAGTGTAGTACGGTTGACTGGTATAATATGTCCACAAAATACGGCCAATGCTTTTAGATCTACATTTATTAGCATGTAATTCTTGGTAGGTGCGGAAGATAACCCAAGGAATAGTGTTTCATACATTCACCACTAAAGGAGCATTATAGAAGATGTTATTGTCCAGGAACAAACCCCTTTTTCCTGCCATTAGATGAAGCTACTTCCCAGATTATGAATGTGCCATGACTTTATAAACTTCTTTCAATTAGTTATTTTAAGCAACCTAGCCACACTATTGAAAGATAAATACGTATTTAAGACATCTTTTCCATCCAACAGAACCACTAGCCTTGGCATTTCGTTCTATGATAATTGATAATATAATCATGAGTGATGGAAGTATTATATCTACAATGCTTTTTTTTTAAAAAAAATTAATAAGCCCAGTTTAAGCATGAAAATTTTCCTGATAGTTCATTATGTGATCCATAGTCTAAAAGATAGGGTTCTTTTTTTAAAAAAAAAACATAGGTAAACGGAATAACGGAATTCCCACTATTCAAGGCAACCCCGGTGGACTCGAGATGGTACTTGCTCTCGAACTACAAAATTAGGCAATTAGGCGAAGCAATAGGAACGTGAAACAAAGCAGTATAAGAGGAAAGGTAAGTGTTACCGATGATGAGGGAAGCACTGGCCTCCGGAATGTAATAGAACTTGTGGCGGCGGAGCACATGGCCTACGACAAAGGAGAGCACCAGCATAGAGATCTGGAGGAGGATGCCCACCCCGGCAGCCTGCTGCTCCTTCCCTGGCGGCGAGCTGACTGCATGAGCAGTCATATTGAGCTCCAACATCGCCGGCGTCGATTCTCCGCCGATCAAACCTCGCTTCTCGATACGATCGATATTCCTGTTCTCGACTCTTCTTCTGCGACGCCTGCGATTCCGTTCCCAAACAGCAGTCTAGGCTTGATGACGATTAAAGACCAGCACCCATACGAGGTCTATGCGAACGCAAGAAAATTTGCCTACGGATTTTTCTAAGCCAAGCAGTTACCTTTGCTGTTGTTGGAAGCTCATGTGGGTCCACCTAGTGACCCAGAGTTTATATCCAACAAACTAGCAGGTACAAATAGACACGTAGTTTGAAATACCCATTCTTTAGGCGATCGCTCCATTCGACCCGTGAAAGAAGTTGTCAATCGGGTCGGATTAGGCTGTGTTCGGATCCTTTTTTATTCCATATTTTAACTATAAGGGTGAGTCGATGGAAAGTAAGTAGTTCGTCAATGCATAGGAGCCATGTCCTACGGGCACTGTCCCTCCCTTCACTTCAACGGCTCCGAATTATATTTTTAGGGTCTAGACTTTTAAGATTTAAGGTTGATATTTTTTTTAATATTAATTATCCACTTTTAAAAAAAATTATATATTAGGTTTTAAGATTTAGAGTTTACATATATATTTTTTTAAAAAGTCGGACATTAAAAAATATATAAATCTTAACTCTAAATTCTAAAATCCTAAATTCAAAATTCAAAATTTTAAGTCTTAGACTGTAGAAATATAATCCGGAGTCGTTAAGTGACGGGAGGGGCAGTGGCAGCAGGACAGGATCGAACGAACCAGCTAGGAGTGTCTTTGCATGTGTGGCATCAAGGAAGTTTGCTCAAGTATATCGAGCTTTTCTTTCTTTATCATATATAAAAAAAATGCAAAGTTATCATTTTGCAACACTTTAATCTCCCAGTCTACTCGTCTATCGAACACTGATCGTGCAATATGATATCTGAAAACAGTTTGGTTAAGTCTGACAACTAATAATAAGCATATTATATATAGAGAGAGATATAAATATCCACTGGAAGATTTCATTTCATGGAAACTGGAAGGTGGAACCAAGGGAAGAGGCATCGCTACCCTTGGGAGGACTGATGGCAATCCAGAGCAGTGATATGGTGATGGCGATGAGTCCTGACCATACGAACACGATGGTGGGAGTCTTCCCCCTCCTTCCCATCAGTCCCTTGGCGAACGGGTAGAGGTGAGCCAGCACCCAGAAGCTAAAGAAGGCTCCTCCCATCAGCTTGCTCCACTTGGGGACCTCACTGTAGATCGTCTTGGCGAAGCCAAAGGCGATGGCAATTATGTTCACCATCATGATGGTGATGGGAGGGATCATGAGCGACGTCCACTTCACCAAGTAGAGGTCGGCGTAGATGTCATCCTCATCTTCTGCGGCCGACTTGGAGGTGAGCGTGAAAGAGATCTCGATCCCAGCGATGACCTTGAGGAGTCCTTGGACCACCGCGTAGAGGTGGGCGCTGGTGCCGGAAATAAGCCAGAACTGCTCGTTACGCCACCACTCCTCCAGGCCGACTCCCGACCACTTCACCTCGAGGATGGCCAGGGCAATGAGCGTCAGGGTGATGGTGAGCAGGTAGACGAGGAAGGTGACGTTCAGCGTCTGGACGATGAAGAAGCCGGAGAAGAGGGAGAAGGCCGGGAGGAAGCAGTAGACCAGCAGGAAAATGGAGGTGAAGGGGTAGATTCCGACGTTGAGGTAGGCGAGGCGTTGCAGGAGCTTGAGCCGGCGCGACGCCAGCAGGGCGTTGTTTCGAGAGAAGAAGATCTCGACGGAGCCCGTCGCCCACCGGAGCACCTGGTGGAGGCGGTCCGTCAGATTGATCGGCGCCGATCCGCGGAAGGCGTCGCGCTTTGTGATGCAATACACCGAGCGCCACCCGCGGTTGTGCATTCGGTACCCTGTCACCACGTCCTCTGTCACCGATCCATAGATCCAACCTACCCGATCACCCCACTCCGTCTTGTCCTCGTACCAACAGGACGTGACGGAAACCGCCTCCGCCACCGTCGACGGATCAAGCGGCGGCCGTGGGACCGTCAGAGCGCCGGGAGGGCGGCCGTGCTTCACCCCGGGATGGTCGGCCAGAGGCCGGCCTTGGAATTCAGCCACCGGTATCGACTCGGACAACGCTGCAGAGTTGCCGAATCTCTTGGGCAGCAACGCCGGGTCGAGCTCCGCGTCGAAGTCTTCCGTTCTTAGCGCCTGCGACTCTGAGTCAGCCTCTTTGTACGTGTTCTTCTTGTGCTTGTTCATGAACAATCGAGAGTACTCTGTTGCTCGCGGAGGATCAAATCCGTAGAGTGCAAATCGTCGAAACAAGCAACCAGTCCCCACGTAAACAGGGCCCTACATACACATTAGGGAAAGGGAAGGAAAAAAAAAACGCATTAGAAAGACAGTGTTGATCTATATATATGTGTGTGTATTTTTACCTGGACACCGTCGAGAGCTCGCATGTTTCCGTCGAAGAAGACAGTGTTGTGGTTGGCATAACGATCGGAGGGGTCAATGCCCTCGAATCTCTGGGGAAATTGGATGTAACAAATGCGATCGCCGCCTCTGTCCATCATGAAGCACATGCCCTCACGCAGCGCATCGGCGTTGTAGATGTAGTGGTCGCAGTCCAGGTTGAGGATGAAGGGGCCGTTGGACATGATCGCCGACGCTCGCACCAACGCGTTCATGGCTCCGGCTTTCTTGTTGTGGTCGTACCCTCGTCGCTTCTCGCGCGACATGTACACCAGCATCGGCAACCGGATGTCCACGTCCGAGTAGTCGATGATTTGCTCCTCGTCCGGCATGCCGTACAGTGGATCCGACGAAGGGGGTTTTAGCATCACCTGCAAGATGCTCGGGTGGTCGCCCTTGCCGTGCTCAGGGGCGGAGGCGGCCCAGGTCCCCGGCCAGTGCGTGCCGTCCGCCATCCATGTTGCTTTGGCGATTTTGATCGGCTCCGTCCGATCCCCACCACTCTCCTTGATGTGCTTCATCGCTTTCACCTCCTCTCGCGCGTTGAACGCGTCGGAGCGCCTCCTGATGGAGTCGGGCAACCCGTTGATCCTCACCTTGAACTCGTCGTACTCTCTCTTCGCTTTTCGCCTGTCCTTCACGAAGTCCGCTCGCCTTTTATTCTTCGTCGGGTCGCCCTTCAAGTTGAAGTAGCTGTCGGGGTTTCGAGGTTCGATATCATGCTTTCGGCAAAAGGGAACCCAAATGTTGGCAAAGCTCGCCGCCTCCGCCATCGCCTCGAAAGTCAGCAGCGCGCCGCCGTCGTCCGATATGTAGCACGCCAGCTTCTCCACCGGGTAGTTGATCGCCAGAATTGACAGAATAGTGTTGGCCGTGACCAGCGGGGGCTCCTTCTCCGGATCAGCGGTGGAGACAAAGAAGTCGACGCCGGGGAGGTCAGAGCGGCCTGTGGGGTTCGCCGGAGTTACCGTTTCGAACTTTTCCTTGAGCACTGACAGATCGGTCGCCCTGTTGATCGGGTGCAACTTGGGGATGACGTCGAGGATCCAGGAGAAAGCAAACCAGATCTCGCAGACGATCGACATGCCCCACAGCCACATCGCCTCTTCATTCGGATGGTTCAATCTCCAGTTCAAGAAGAAACCCAGAGCGACCAATCTGACAAATATAAGCAACCTGTAAGGGCTGATGATTCCGGCAGGCATCGGGATTTTTCTAGTCAAGGGTTTCCAGCCCTTATCGACCATATCAGGGATGCCATTTCCTTCCAGATCTTCCTCGTACATCCCATCTTTCGGCCAGTAGGCATTGCCGTAGCCGTACGTGCCTTGGCTCTCGAACAGCCATCGGTTGTGATCGAATTCCCCGGTCTGGCTACGCATCAGTGACATTCTGTTCTCGGCCAGCTTGGAATTGCCCGGAGCCGGAAGAGATAGGGCGCCGGAGCCGAAGTTCGGTGCGTCGTCGTCGTATTCCTCTGTCTTGTATGGTTCCTTGCAGCCTGGGCATTGCCCCCTGTCCTTGAGCGCGTCCATGTAGCAATCCCTGCATATCTTGAACCTGCACTCGCAGGGGTCGACGTCGTCGCCTCGCTCGTCCCTCATGACTTTGCCGTCGCACGCCGGCATGGCGCAGGAGGATCCCTTGGCGCCGACCATCTGCGGGTGGGACACTTGGGAATCGATCACCTTGTCCATGACGTGCGCCCTGGTCACGCTGTTAAATCCGCCGGTGAAGAGCGAATTGGAGACGTAGTGTTCCTCGGCCTTGCGCGCCACCGACTCCGTCTCCGTCGGCCCGTCCATCGGTTGGTTGTCGGGCGTGGGCGGGATGTGCACGGTGTAGTTCATGTAGTCCCCTGCAATCTCTCCGGACATGTCGATGTCCTCCCTCGACAGGCTCACGTAGCGGCCGCTCGACGTCCTCCTCGCAAACTTCACCGTTTGCCCGCTCGCGCCGCCCCGGTTGCCTTGATTACTTCCGGAGCCGCCGGAGCCGCCGCCGCCGCCGGAGTTACGGATCGCCTTCTTCGTTGGGTTGTGCGACGACGCCATGCTCCTCTTCTTATATATTCCTGCAGAACTATTCTATAATCTGTCAATCGATAATGAAAATCAGCAAGGCTGGATCTTGCTGGAATCGATCAATCACTATTGGCAATTTCGACGATTATCATCTTCATTAACTTTGAATTCGATTTGCTTTATTTGGCTCTCTCTACCTGAAATGCGTGGACAAGGGAGGAACTAGAACATTGTCCGAGTCAAAAGCAAGCAGGGAAATTTATTATTAGGATGGAAAAGCACATATAACGTACGGCTATTAGAATAAATAAAATAAATAAATTTAAACACCAGCAAATTATTTTTTTTAATATTAGTTCTAACATAATATTCATAATATATTATAAATAAATAGATAATTTAACCTAAAATATAAATATAATAACATAAAGAGTCGAGCAAGATTAAATTTTTTAAAAATATTCATAATAGGACTTGAGATTATAAAAATTTTAATATAGAAATTTAAACGTAATTAAATTTTACCAAACGCTCACATGATTTTGCGTGATAAGAGAGAGTGCATTTATTTATTTTATTTTATTTTAATTTTTATGATCACTGGCATGAGAAAAGCTACGGGCTATTTATGAGTGGCAAAAGTTAAATAAAAGTGGCTCCGTACCTATTTTCATAGACCTTATCTATTAATATTGTAATCTATTAATCAAACCCACTAGGCCATCTTGTGATCTATAAATTGGGGATCAGAAGATCCCGTCGGACAATTTATAAAAGGCTGATTTCAAATATTTATTATATATATATATATATATATATATATATATATAGGATTGGTTTTTTCGTGTAAATTGTGATAGGGGAAAAAACTAATAGAAGAATCTACGGATGAAATTTAATTTAGAAATTAAACTCAACGGCATGTAATTTTGAGGCAAATTGGCCGTACGTAAAATTACAACCAACCGACCACGAAATTAATGTTAGAAAATAATAGATCTGTCTTCTATCTAACTAACTAAATAAACAAATAAGAAAATTGAATATGAAAAAATAAATTGATGGTTACCTTTGATTGTTGATATTTGAAGGGCGTTTGGACACCACTTTTGTTGATTAGTATTTTAGAGTTTTCTAAACATTCTAATCTTTGGTGTTGTTATTCTTAAAAGTTATGTATATTTATAGAGGTTCATTGAGTCAATTTTTAATATTATGATAAATTATAATAAAATAATTATACCATATTTAAAGATATAATAAAATAATCATACTATATAAAATATGATAAAAATATCATATTAAAAGATATGATATTTATATAAGATTTCAATTAATTAGGTATATTCAAATCTTATAATATATTACCTTTTTATTAAGATAAACTTTTGTGCATAAATAAAAATCTTAACAATATAGGAAAGATTTATAATCAAAATAAAATATTTCTAATATTCTCCTACTCCTTTCATATTAAAAGATATGATATTTATATAAGATTTCAATTAATTACGTATATTTAAATCTGATAATATATTACCTTTTATTAAAATAAACTTTTGTGCATAAATAAAATCTTAACGATTATAATCAAAATAAAATATTTCTAATATTCTCCCACTTGACACATGTATTTGATCATTCATTAAGGGTGTGTTTGGTTGAGGGTTATTCTTGATAACTTTGGTTCTCCATCCAAGGTTATCAACGAAAACCCTGTTTGGTTTAGGTAATTGATAATTTCCGAATAATGTTCCATGCCCGACACGTCAGGGGCATGCAATCCGGAATCGAAAAATTAAGATTTTTCTTGATTCTAAGTTTAACGAATTTTTTTTACCCAAAATATTCTCAAATAAGAGAAAAATGTGATAAAAAAGAAAAATGTAAAGAAAAAATATAAAATAAAAACATTTAAAAAATAAAAAATGTAAAAAAACATAAAAAAATTTTAAAATAGGAAAAACATTTAAAAAAAATAAAATAAATAAAAAACATTAAAAAATAAAAAAATAAAAAAACATAAAAATAGAAAATAGAAAAAACGTAAAAAATAATAAAAACGTTTAAAAAATAAAAACAATTTAAAATAGAAAAAAGCATAAAAAATTAAAAAACATAAAAAATATATAAAAAACTTTAAAAAATAAATAAAACGTAAAAAAATTAAAAGACATACAAAAAATAAAAAATAGAAAAAACTTTAAAAAATAAATAAAACGTAAAAAAATTAAAAGATATATAAAAAATAAAAAATAGAAAAAACTTTAAAAAAATTAAAAACATAAAAATTTTAAAATTAAAAAAATTAAAAAACGTAAAAATTTAAAAAAATATTTTTTTTAAAATTAAAAAAAGAAATAAAAAATAAAAAACATAAAACTAAATAAAAACATGAAAAAGAAACAATAAAAAAATGTAGAGTTTTAATAATAATAATAATAATAATATATGGTTGGTTCTGTAACTAAGGGTAAAATATTAAATTAGGTTATTCATTAAAACTTTCAAACAAACAAGTTTTTGTTGTATTACTTATGTTGAACCAAACAACATTAAGTTATATTTTATTTCCCAAAACCTTAGTAATCACATAACCAAAGTTATACATGATAACTTGAACCAAACACACCCTAAGTGTATACGATACATGAATGCGAGTATTATCTTCCATTTATTACATTGTATCATGTTCTTCAACTGATATATCTTAATGAATAAATCTTATATTTATTCAAGGGGCAATTTTAGTGATATTTCTCAAATTAATTAATGTATACGCAAATATAAGAAAATATCATAATTGAGTTTCATTGATAATTAAATTGTTTTAACAACAAAAATTACATAAGGGAACCAAGTCTCATCCTCTCTCCTTAATCTCTAAATTTCAACGGTGACATGCCTTTAATCAAAGGATTAGTAATCACCAATTCAGTGCTAATGTGCTCAATAACTACTATCTTATCTCAAACATGTTCTTTTATGGCTAGATACTTAATGTTGATATACTTAGTTCGACTCCCACTTTTATTGTTATTAATCATAAAGATAGCAATTGAATTGTCACAATATATCCTTAATGGCTTAGAAATAGAATCCATAATTCTAAGCCCCGAAATAAAATTATTCATCAACATCATGCGAGGTCACCTCAAAATATGATACAAACTCAGCATCCATAGTAGAAGTGGCAATCAACGTCTGCTTTGCACTTCTCCAAGACACAACTCCACCGGCTAACATAAGCATATATCCAAAAGTTGATTTTCGTGAATTAATGCAACTAGCATAATCTGAATCAGAGTAATCAGTCACTTCTAAATTTTCAGCTCATCTAAATATAAATATGTAGTCTTTAGTCCCTTGAAGGTATCTCATTACCTTTTTTATAGCTCTCCAGTAGTCTATACCCGAATTACTTTAATATCTTCCCAACATACTAACAACAAATGCAATGTCAGGTTTAGTGCAGACCTGAGCATACATTAAGTTTTTAATAGTAGAAGTATAAGGAATGTTTTTCATTTGTTCTCTTTCAAAGTCATTTTGCAGACATTAATCTATATTGAATTTGTCACCTCTCACAATGAAAGATATATTTGGTGAACAATTTTCATCCAAAATCTCTCGAAAACTTTGTTGATATCTTGAGACAAACCTAAGATTCATTGAAATCTATCTCTGTATATCATAATGTCAATGACATAAGAAGCATCACACATATCTTTTATATCAAAGTTCTTAGAGAGAAATTATTTTACCTCATATAGTAAACTATTATCATTGGTTGCAAGTAAAATACCATCCACATAGAGAATAAAGAAACAAATATTGCTCCCACTGACCTTCTGGTATATACATTGATCCATGACATTCTCTAAAAAACCAAATGAAGAGATGACATCATGAAATTTCAAACCATTGACGGAAAGCTTGTTTTAATCCATATATGGATTTCTTAAGCTTGCACACCAAGTACTCATCATTAGTAGAGGAAAAATCTTCTGGTTGTTTCATATAAACCTCTTCCTCTATATCTCTATTAAGAAATATAGTTTTCACATCCATTTGTTGCAATTCTAAGTCAAAATGTGCAACCAATGTCATAATAATGTGAAAGGAATATATCTTAGAGACAGGAGAAAATGTCTCTTTGTAGTCGATTCCTTCCCTTTGAATGTATCCTTTAGCCACGAGTCGTGCTTTATATCTCTCAATGTTGCCCAATAAGTCCTTTGTTTTGAAAAGTCATTTACATCCTATGGTTTTTGCATTATCAAGTAACTCGATAAGATCCCAGACTCCATTAGATGTTATAGAATTCAATTATTCTTTCATAGCATTATATCAAAACTTTGATTCACTACAACTCATTGTTAGAGTGTATACTAAAAGTCTAAGCTTTTTGTAAACATTTATTTTGAATAAAGAATCACATTGGTCAAATGTCTGTATTTATTTGTTAAATATAATTGTTCATTTAATTTATATTGTAGATAACATAGTGTGTGGTGTCACACACAGAAGATAATGTTATCAGTCCCTTAT
>JBBMJZ010413113.1:14574731-14589728 GCA_037833815.1 Zingiber zerumbet
ACCTACACTTTCATGCAGTAATGTAAATAACTGAAAATAAGCGTTACCAGCACAAAGATGAGGAAATTGTTAGCTCGATTGTTGGTGTCGGTATATCGACAGTGGCCGAATGTAGCCTAGTAGTAGTACAGTAGCAACACAATGTTAGAGTAGCTGAACAATTGAGAATAAGCATAAAAGAGATGTAGAAACTAATATCTAAGACTGTTGTTTGAAGCTCCTTTTATAGGCATTTCTGGGTGCTTGGACCACTCCTGAGCACCTAGATTGTGAGGTCTATCTGATCCTATTTCGTTGCTGATCCACCTTCGAGTGCCTAGACCACCCCAGGGTGCCTGGATTACTGACGTGGTTGTACCTTGGTAAAGCTCTATCTAATAATCTCTATCCACTCTTAGGCACTTGGATCACCCTTGAACTATTGAACGTTGACATACACTGACCAATCAGAGTGCGCCAACTAATCTATATGAGTAGTTGGGTTCAGGCTAATCCAGGTGCCTGGACCAATTTAGGGCGCTCGGGCCTCTGGGTGCATGGAACCCCTTTTTCCAGTTTTCACTTTCCTGCACCACAAAGTTAGCACAATAAGCATAATATGAAAAAAAAAAATATTTTGGCAGTCTCGGGACTGTCTAGTCCTAACTTTAAATTTCACTAAAATCCTAGGTCAGACCAACACTTACTATTCCCTCAACCGGGAACACATCCTCACTTGGTCACTCTCCTCCAGTGCTTACCTTACTTACCATTTGCCGACTTACTTGACTTTTAACCCGCCAAATTTTCCTATCAGATGCCCCATGGATTTCCTGTTAGATATCAACCTATCTGATCTTCCTATGCTAATTATCAACTTAACTATACTTCAGTCTAGTGTCACATCTCATCAAGTCTTTCAGTCCTACACACTTGGTAAATAGGTTAGAAAACACAACATCTAACTTTAACCATCTGTCATACATCAAAATATGAGTTTGATTATTAGTGCTAACTGTACCAACAATCTTCCCCTTTTTGATATAATGACAAATTAGATTAAAATTAGAAAAATATGAAAAAAGTAACAACATAAAATGAGAAAATAATTGACATTATGTTGATTCTCTTAACATTGTTATTTTTATTTTGGTTGAGTTATCATTTAAGATATTTTGCTATCTATTTTTCTATTTTAAATTATTTATCCTCTCCATTTGGCATTCATCAAAACATATATAATAGAGAATAACCACAAACCTAAAAAAAATGAACACAAGTTTGGTTTCAGATATATTTAAGGGAGAATTTTAAAAGATTTCCATGACATTTTAAAATGTTTTGTAAAAAAAAAAATCAAAGTAGTTTAAAAAGATTTTTTAAAGTATTTTTCAAGAACAATTCAACCAATTTTCCAAATAAAAAATTTCCAAGTATTTTTAAAGAAATTCTACAACAGATTTTGCAAGACATTTTTCAAAAATAGTTTTTTCAAAATATTTTTCTAAGTAATTTTTTTCAATAGATTTTTCAAGACATTTTTAAAAATATTTTTTAAAGTAATTTTTAGCAAATTTTTCAAAGTAATTTTTAACATATTTTCAAAAATTTTCAAAATATTTTTAAAGTAATTTTTTTAAATATATAAAAGATTTTTTTAAAAAAAATAATTTTCAAAATAGACCCTCCCCCTTAATATGATATTTCTATAAAAATAATCATCTATGATTCATCCTTGGTAAATGTCTAGCCTTTGACTAGTAGCTAACTATCCAGAAGATATTAGTATTTACTTGGTTAGTCAAGTTAAGTAATAGTGTTCAACTAATTGTTTACTAAGAAGGATTACTTTAACTTAATCAATATACTGTGGTATTTTTCACTTATACTTATATTGATATATTAATATAAGTATCTGAAGTCCAGTCACAACTCTATGCATCTCACACTATTTTAAGTGTTTTAAATACACAAGCAAGTAAGGCATAATATGCTTATGAGATGTTAGCTGCCTAGAACTATAGGTCCATACTTTCTAGGGGTAAAACCTAGGCTAAGTCCATAAAATTTTAAGTTTAAAAACCTAACTTAATAAAAAGTTTTGTAAAACAATTTTTTTTTTAAAAAAATGTTTTTTTATTAAATTGATATTGATAAAAGAGAGAACAAGTCATGGTTTATAGTGCACATTTCAAACTATCTTCATAGATTTCTAAATTCAGATTCTGGTAAAGATTTAGTAAAGATGCTAGCTAAATTTGACTTTGATTCAGCATAGTTAAGTTAAATGTCTCCTCTGACGACATGGTCTCTTACAAAGTGATATTTAAATTCAATATATTTTATTCTTAGATGATGCACTAAATTTTTTATTAAGTTAATTGAACTTATATTATTAATAAATATTTTTATATTTTTATATTCTAAGTTAAAGTCTTTTAATGTGTGTGTCATTCATAATAATTATATTGCACACTCACCCATTATAATGTATTTTGATTCAGTAGTAGATACAACACAATGGTATGTTCTACTGAACCATTTGACAAGTGATGGTCAAAGTAGTTGATATTCACCACTTATATTTTTTTATCTAGTTTACAGTCAACATAATCTGAGTCAGAAAACCTTATAGGTTCAAAATTTATTGTTTTAGGGTATCATATTCCTGCATTAGGTGTACCTTTTAGATATCTAAAGATCCTTTTGACATTAGTTAGGTGAGATTCCTTAGCACAGGTTTGATATCTAGCATACATACTAACTACAAATAGTATATCATGTCAGCTTATAGTTAGGTATAACAAACTACGTATGACACTTTTGTAATATTTTAGATATACTACTTTTCCATTTGGATCACTATTTAAAGTTATATTAGTTGTCATTGGTGTTTTTATTTCCTTAATATTTTCCATTCTAATTTTTTTAAGAAACTCTTTTATATATTTTTGTTGATAAACATAATTTCCTTTATTTATTTATTTAATTTGTAAACCTAAGAAGAATGTTAATTTACATACTAGTTAGGCTCATTTTAAATTCTTATTCCATTAAGATTATAAATTCTTGCAAAAATTTTGAGTTTGTTGATCCAAAAATTATATCATCTACGTACACTTGGGCAATAAAAATATCTTGCTTAAGGGTTTTTACAAAGAGGGTTGAGTCAACTCGGCCTTGGTTGAATCCTTTAGAAATTAGATAAGTAGATAATCTTTCATACTAGACTCTAGGTGCTTGTTTTAGACCATACAATTCTTTTTAAATTTTTTAAATCCATGGTTAGGATGATATAAATTTTCAAACCTATGTGGTTGACCTGCATGGACTTCTTCCTTGATTAGTCCATTCAAGAAAGTGGATTTAACATCCATTTGGTAAAGTTTGAATCATTTATGAGTTGTATAACTTAATAACATTCTAATGGATTCAAGTCTAACTACTGGGACATAGTTTTCATCATAGTCAAGTCCTTCTATTTGACTGAACCTCTTAGATACTAATCTAGCTTTATTTCTAATAATTTCCCCTTTTTCATTTAGTTTATTTCTAAAACCCCATTTTATTTCTATAAATTTTTTATTTTTGGACAAAAGTACTAAATCTCATACCTCATTTCTTTCAAATTGAGTCAATTTTTCTTGCATAGCTATAATCTAATCTGGATCAAGTAGAGATTCTTCTATTATTTTGGATTCAATTTTAGAAATCAATGTAATTTGACTTAAGTTTCTAAAGATTGATCAATTTGAACCCTTTAGTCTAGGTCACCTAGTATTTGATTAATTGGATGGTCTGAACTAACTTTTATTATTCTTAAATTAGTTTATTCTAGTTGATTTTCTTGTAGTTGTTTTTGCTCATCTTTTTGTTCTTCTATTTGGTTTAAATTTTCACTAACTCCCCCTTAATTAGTGCTAGTCCTAACAAATTCAATTGATTGATATTGAGTTTGAAGTAGGTTAGGTTCTTTATGTTGGATCGAATCACACGTGAGAGGGGGGGGGGACAGGGGTGAATCAGGTGGTTTTTTAAAACTAGTTCTTTTTCATTTTAAAAACAAAGTATAAAACACATGCAATTTACTTGGTTATGAGCCTACAGCGACTCCTACTCTAAGACCCAGGTCCCGCAGACCTATTGATGGGTAATCCACTAAATGCCTCTTCCGGAACCGCCGGAAGAGGTGATCAAGTACAAAAATAGGGATAGTGTAATAACCTACACTTTCCTTTTCAAATAGTAATAATTAGAAATGCAACACTTAATAAAAGGTTACCAACAAGTTGGAGTACTCGGTGTGTTGCAATCGGTCTACCGGAGATTATCAGATGTCTTGGAAGTGTAGCTTGGTGCAGTCGGTTGTAGTGTAATTTGGTATTAGTCTGTCTTGACTATAAAATTACGCTAGTATACTATGTGTGCATTGAGTATGACCGTTTAAGGTTGTTCGATTTGTACTGACTATATAAAAGAACAAAACCTCTATTATTATAGATGTGTGTCCTCTTAATCCCTATATAATAATAAGCATGTATACTTGGTATTTATTTCTTTAACTTATCAATGGGTGAGATTTATTCGTTAAATCAATAAGCCCGATGAGTTGGGAGATAGTATTGTTTATATGGTGTGTTGTTGATTATAGAAGGAATCTGTGTCCTAATTATTTAGGTTGTTGATGTCCCCTTGAGGAGCTCATAAGGATTATCATGTAAACCCTGCAGGTGGACCTAGTCCGGTATGATAATAAAGTTGAGTGGTACTACTTTTGGAGTTAGATGTTAATTTATTGAGCTGTCAGTAATTTATTTAATTAACGGGCATACGATATCTTAAATACAGGGAGATTAACACACTCATGATAAGAAGGAGCCCATATTATAATATGAGATTGGTGCGGTAGTTCAATAATAACCCTTTAGTGGTATGAGTTATTATTGATGGACTTGACTTGGGTGTTTGGGTCGAACACAGGAAGCCCATGCCTATCAGGAGGCCTAAACCAATTCCTCCTCTAGGTCCCTGTTGTAGCCTCTATATAAAGCCTCGCATCCACCCAACAGATTTTGGTTATAAAAAGGAAAATTTTTCTAAACAGAATTCTGTTAATTTTTCTTTTTTGTAACCGACAGAAAGTGTTATAAAAAAAGGGAGATTTTTTCTAAACAGAATTCTATTAATTTTTCTTTCTTTTTAACCGATGGAAAGAGTTATAAAAAGGGGAGGTGGTGCCCCCTGAAAATAACTTTTCACAATTCTCTTCCTCACCTAGGGTCGGCGACTTCTCCTTCACCTAGGGTCAGTGACATCTTCCTCACCTAGGGTCGGCGACATCTTCCTCGCCTAGGGTTGGTGGCTTGGAGGAGAGGAAGAAGAGGAAGAGGTGCCCCATCCTAGAGCTTCTCTTTTGGTGGTCGGCGGCTTGGAAACAAAGAAGAGAAGGGTGGTTATTATATAGGTAGATCATCGCCCACACGACGTCCAAGAAGAGGAGAGGAATACAGCAGAAGATCAAGAGGTCTTTGGTTACAAGGAAAGGTACAACTAGTTCTTTAATTCCACTACGTAATTAGTTTAGTTTCCTTTGTATGGATCCTGAATACCAACACAAGAGGCCAGCGATCTTGTGCTTCGATCAAGGTGTGCTTTGATCTATCAAGAACTTGCTTGATTGATCAAACACATGTCTAATCGAACATGTGGGTTGCTAGGAAAAGTTCTGTACTTGTATAATTTTTGTACAGGGGAAATTGAAACAGAACGGAACTCCAGCACCTTCATTGGGATACAAACCTAAAGTCAAAAAGGATGTAGTGACATATCATAGGATTCCATATAGTTATGGAACCAATCCTAGGTCTAGGGGTCAAACCAAGGTTATAAGGGAGGTCATCCCTAGAGTTAACCTTGAGAAGACCAATATGACTAAGGCTTCTAAGAAGCCTAAGAAAGTCACTAAGATGGTCACAAGGGAGGTTATCCCTAGAGTTGACCTAAGGGAGTCTAGCGTGACCAAGTTTTCTAAGAAGCTTAGGAAAGTCATTAGGAAGATATCAAGGGAAATTATCCCTAGTGAATGCCTAGCACACCCAAGGAGCACCAATTGATTTTGGGTTCCTAAGAATGTGTTCTCTACACCCTATATGAGTTTAGAGAGTGTCAACTCTAATTGGAAGGGTAGTTAATCTAACCTTAATGAAGTTGACACTTGGAGTCATTTTCAAGGTAGTTGTACTACTTGAAAATGAGAAGGATTAATTGGTTAATCCTTAGAAGAGTAAAATGTGTCAGAACTTGAGGAAATGAACTTAATTTAAATTAGCACAAATAAGAAAAAGGTAAAAGAAATGTCAAGTTGAGTTTTTTCGTTTTCTTAGAAGGAAAAGAGAACAATCTAGGATTAATTTCAAATTAGCTAATACTTAGAGTTACTTAAATGGATAATCTAGGTATATTTATTTATGCTAAATTATCATGATTGTTTTCCCATCCTATGTCATGACATCATATTTTACATTCATTCTTATTATGAAAAATATAAAAATGTCATGTCATGTCACGTCATACATACATCGGGTAGCTAAAAGAATTTTTCTTTTGAAAAATATCCATTTTAATATATGCCACAAATCATCATACATTATTTAAAATTCCTAGTAATTAAGGACAATGACATTTATCAAGTGACATCCTAGATGGATTTAACAATGCCTAAATAGATATGTATGATCCCTTTGTTTTGGGCAAAACCAAAATCTATATCTCGCAAAGACCATAAGATGAGTTGTATGTATTTTTAGTACACTTTGGATACAAGTGAGATGTTAGGATAATGAACAAGACTCAAGATATTGATTTAGTGCATCTATTTGAATCTTAGTTTTATCAAAACACATAGTTATGTGTTATCCAATCATTGGGAAAGCTAAAGTACAAGTCATGTACACTTAGTCCAAGGAACATGGTTGGAAATTGGTTTTGAAAATCATTTTAAAATTCTTTTGAAAACCTTGGTGAAGACTATTTGTTGATAGTAATCACCATTGGAAAGTTAAACAAAAACTTGGAAGAAACATTGAAGTTTTCAAGAGTTTTTAATTTTGTGTCAATCTTTAAAAATAAGATGTATTTTCTTATAAAACTATTTTTTCCATGATAGTATATGTCTTAAATAATATCTACAAGAATTTTCATGAATTTTAGAATTTTGTAGAATTTTTTGGTCATTTCTAAAATTCGGTTGAAATTGATTTCAGAAATCAGAAATGGTAATCGACTAGATTAGTCGATTGCCCATCTTAATCGATTATGGAAATCGATTAGGGTGTAATTCCATGAGCACAGAGGCTCATGGAATCGATCACTATGATCGATTAAGAGTCTTAATCGATTACAGCAATCGATTAACACTCGGGAATCGATTAAATCCCAACTTTAATCAATTACGGCCAATCTTAAGTGATTAAGAGATTTATTTAAGCGCTTAAGACCATGATTTCAGCTTAACTAAGTTTATTTAAGTTGAATAAGCTATGTTTAGTCATGTTAATCATTTCTAACCCTAGGAAGTGCTTAGATAAGTATTTAAGGGTAGTTTTATTGTTGAAACAAGAAAAGATTGCTTAAAGAAGACTAAGTTGGAGTTTAGGATGAGATTTAGTTTCAAATTGAATGTTGAACCTCATAACCTAAAATTTTTGGTTTCCTAAAGGTTTAGGATTTCTAAGTCATTGTTGGTGCAATGACAAAAGTTTAGAGCATATTTTGAAAGGGAGCTACTCCTTAGAGACATGTATTTATTTTTCACGAAACCATGGAAGGTTAGAAACCTTCATTGTGATGAATGCTCAAGATTAAGCATTGGAAAATAATGAAAGATTGGATATCTTCATTGTTGGAGTGTAAATGCTCTAGGATAAGCATTGAATAATGAGTTAATGCTCAAGGGTGAGCATTGGGCAAAATGAAGGGTATAAGACCTTTATTGTAGGGTTGTGAACAACAAGTAAGGTTGTAAATAACGTATGGATAACTCTTTAGGAGGGGAGTTTTGATGTGTGTCAAAGGGAGAACATGTAGGGTTTAAGTTAGGCCTTCTTACCAAAAAGGGGAAGTTCGCCCTCTTAGTAAGGGGGAGAAGGAAGAAAACCCTCATTCATGCTTTAGCGTGAAGAAGAAGTTAAGGTTATGGAATTAGTCTAACTTAAAAGTATTATCAAATATTAAAAAGGGGAAAATTGTTGGTGCAATTATCCTAGGTCAAGGTTGACCAGTTTGAGTAAGTTTGAGTTGGCTCAAACTTGAGTCTTGATGTTTGACAATGTATGGAGATTGCAGTTGTAATTGTTCTATTGGGGAGATTGTTGGTGTAATTCCCCAAATAGTCTAGGATTGACCAGTTTGATGAGAAGAAGAGTCAAGTAAGTCAATGTTGACTGGATACTTGATTGGAAAGCCCTAGTGAGTAAAGCTAGGCAGAAGGAAAATCCTGGTGAGTGAAGCCAGGTGGAAAGCTCTAGTGAGTGAAGCTAGACAGAAGGAAAATCCTAGAGAGTGAAATCAAGTGGAATGTTCTAGTGAGTGAAGCTAGGCAGAAGAAAAATCCTAGTAAGTAAAGCATGTGAAAAGCTCTAGTGAGTGAAGCTAGGTAGTGAGGAAGTCCTGGTGAGTGAAACCAAGCAGTGGAAATCTAGGTGGATCAAGGTTGACCAGACACCTGGTGATTAGAAGTCCAAGTAGGTCAAAGATTTGACCAAACACTTGGTGAAGAAGTCTCAGTAAGTCAAGGTTGACCAGATGCTAGGCAATGAGGAGTCCCAACAGGTCATGGTTGACCGGATGTTGGGTAAAGGATCCCTAGACTATATTTGAAAGTTAAGGCTTAGTAATTGATTAGGTTAGTCGATTACCAAAGCTAATTGATTAAGGTAATCGATTAAGTAGGTTTCACAAAGTGTACAGAGAGGTTCGTAATTGATTAGGTCAATCAATTATGAATGCTTAATCGATTACGGCAATCAATTAAGCCTGGACTTCACTAATGCACAGAGAGTTTGGTAAGCGATTAAGTAGGGAAGCTTAATCGCTTACGAGCTATTCTCTTATGAACATAAGCATGCCTAATTGATTGGGCTAGTCGATCAGGCATGTGTGATCGATTGGAGTAATCGATTACGATTGGAAAACTAGCCGTTGTGCACCCGATAAAAGGATTTTGTGTGCACTGTTCCTAAGCATCGCTCACAGGTTTTCTTCTCCACTCTCTTCACTGAGCTCACGAGTTCTTGAAGCTTCTTGGAGATAAGTGTTACTGCACTTCCAAGGTCATGAGGCATTCCCAAACAAGAAGAAGAAGCTAGTTAGGGTTTCATTTGTGTAAATCTTGTAAGATTTTTCTTATATTTGCTTCTTTCTTCCTCTTATTGTATTGAGAGTCTTGTCCGAGGTTTCTCCACCTCTGGAGTATTTCCGAGAAGGAGTGTATTCTTAGTGGATGTGTGAGTGAGGGTCAGATCTTTGAATTAGTCACCTCTTCTTGAGGTGGATATCAAGTAAATCCTCTTATTAGCATTGGGGAGCTTTTGCGTCGAGTTTTATCCACTATAACATCATCATCCATGAAATGCTAGAAGCTATTCACTCCCCTCTAACTCCGAAGTGCCCCAACATGTTCCTCTTAGAATGACCCTACCATGTGGGTCTCTAGAAGCATAGGCACTAACGTACCTCCTGGCATGACTCTGCTGTGTGTATCTCTACAGGGAAGGGTATGGTTATGCCTTAGGACATGACCTTACCTCAAGGCACAACTTGCCCATGCTAACTTCCGAAATAAGCTGCACCTTGTGCTATTTGTCCATTTTCACTCTATATCGTGCCCTGTCAATAAAATTGAGAAAAAATAGATCTCTAAACAAAAAGAGCAATCATGCTGATAAAATAATAAAATGCAGTGCGATAACATAAATCATAATCGAGAAATACAAGTGAATGTGCCTCAATCAATGTCTAAAAATATATAATCTACATGCATCACTAAGCAATTTAAATTTATTTACAAGTAATACTTTATAAATAATAAAATTTAACTTTAGCTGAATATTATCTATCTCAATTATCTTAAATTTTTTATTGTTTCTAAAAGCTACCAATCTTATGTTCTTGAGTTTTAATTTCATAAATTTATAATGGTTTTCGATTGTATGTCTGGAGCACCAACTATATAATATCTATAGGTCCAAACCTTTATAGATTTACAAATAAATGATATATTTTGGTACCAACTAGTTTATGGGGCGATAAAGTAGAGAAAAATCCCAAATCACAACTTTAATTTTGCATACAATTCCCAATCATAAAAAACTTTGTTTCTACTCCCTGCATGGAAAGTTTTATTTGCTTCAACTCCCTCATGCAAATATTGTTACCTAATTACCCCTCAGATTTTTTAGGTACAAAAGATTCAAAAATAAGTATAATTCCTCTTAAAATTAGCATTTTACACTAGAATCGAGTATATTTTCTATAAAATTGAGCACGACATTTTTCCTGATTTAATATAATTTCTCCTAAATTCAGCATCATTTAAAGAAAATCTAATATATTTTCTATCCAATTGAGTATCATTTAAAGAAAATCTAGTATATTTTCCATCCAATTGAGGTGGAAAAATAATCGTGCTCAATTTGATAGAAAATATACTAAAATGAGTATAATTCCTCCTAAAGTCAGTATTTTATACTAGAATCAAATATATTTTCTATTAAAATTACCTCCCATATTTTTTAGGTATAAATAGTCTAAAAATGAGTATAATTTCTGTTAAATTCAGCACTCGAGTATATTTTCTATTAAATTGAGCACGATTTTTTTCCTGCTTAATATAATTCCTCCTAAATTCAGCACTATTTTAAAAAAATCTAGTATATTTTCTATCTAATTGAGTATCATTTAAAGAAAATCTAACATATTTTCCATTCAATTGAGGTAGAAAAAGTATCGTGCTCAATTTGATAGAAAATATACTAGATTCTAGTTTAATATTTAATGTACTGTATTTAAGAGGAACTATACTCATTTTTAGATTTTTTTTATACTTAAAATATCAGGGGTAATTAGGTAAATATGTTTGACTAGGTAGTAGAAACAAAGATTTTTTTTCAACAGGGATTGCATACAAAGTTTTATTTATCAATGGGGACTGCATGCAAATTTTCCCTTTATGGGGTCATATAGGGCTGACTGATTTATTAGTTCTATTATTTTTACATTTCACCCATTCTAAATTCTATTATTTGTTAGATTTTAATAACATTTCACCCATTCTGGGTCCTAAAGGGTCTTGCCATATGGGTGTTATGAAATGATTTTTTTATTTTACTTAATTAAGTTTATTTAAGTGAGCATTTCTTAAATTAACTTCTAGGTTGTAGCGAGGCTCAAGGGCCTACTTTGGAGCGACTACTTCCTTAGACAAAGCCAATAAAAGAGATTGTATACTTAATTAACTTAATACAAAATCTTGATCAAACTAATTTAGAATGCAGTGAGTTAGCTTCATCTAGTTCTAGTTAGCTAAGTGCATGATAACAATCATTTTATTATAATATTAAGGCTTCTATATTTTTTTTATTTTCTCATATGTTAAATTTGCATTTATATTATATTTCTCATTTTGGCTTTTTGATGAGAATTCTTTTATATTTGGAGAATTATATGCTAATTATTTGAATATGATCTTTATAGGGCTTAAGGAGAAGGGCCAATCTAAAGTAATCTGGGTCGTTCATCTAAGATCTGAAGAAATCTCAACCATCCATTATAATCTATTGGGTTGCAATGGTTGCAAATAAAGTCCCATATTGAAAACACATGAAAAGGATCATGGATTTATAAGGGAAAGATATCTCCATTGATATGAAACCTTTTGAGTATATCCCAAAAATAAAATCATGAGGGTTTAGGCTCAAAGTAGATAATATTATACCATTGTGGATATATCTTAATTCTTTTAGTCCTAGATAATCCTGGTCATCCAATCAAGGGAGAGTATATCACCACCATAGATTAAGATATGGTGCCTTTGATTGAGATTTGAATTGATTCCAGCCATTGATCCATATCTAGAGTAATGCTAGTCGTTCATCCAAATTTGGTTGATTTTGGTCCACTTATTTAGATTTTGTATGATCTGAGCCACTCATTCTGATCTAGCTATCCTAACCATCCATGGGGATGTGACTAATTTGGACCATCCGTTGAGATCTCAACATATCCGCTTATTCAAATCTGGATTAATCATAACCATCCGATCATATTTGAGAAGCTACAAGGAAGGATTTTGATGAAGCACAGTGGAGGGACTTGGGGCATGAGATAACATAGGAGGAACGGGCAGATCAGAGCATCTTCTTCCACTCTCCACCACTAGTTGTCGGAGCTCCATCCACCTTCGTCCATTAAGGTAAAAGAGATTTTCCTTCCTCATTTGCCCACATCCACCCACCACTAGAGAAGCAAGGAGATTCCATACTTCATCCATGCACCATCACCAGAGCTTCTCTTATCGTCATCTTCATCATCTCAATCCTTATCTTCTTCCATCGCCAACCATAAAGTTCTTCCACTATCATTAGCGAGATCAAGGGAATTTCCCTTCCTTAATTCGGCGATCTCTCCTTCCTCTCCACTTATACACCTCCACCGACGCACCTCCTCATTGGTGATTCCCTTCATTCGAGCTCCACGAGATCTTGCTATCATCCACTTTCAAGCTCAACCATAGCATCAATAGATCATTCCCCAGTTTTGGACAGTAACTCACCTCCACGATAGTATCTTCATCCTCCAGTCGTAGCCCACGTCAGATATGAAACAAGCTAGTGGATGCCCTAGCTTGAGTTGTAAAATTGTTTTGATCCATCAAAGTCTTCATTTTTTATATGCAAATCCTTTCCATTTGATCGAAATGTTGATTGCAAGTTTTGTTCAATTCTTGCACATATTTCCTTTGAAATTGAGTTAACATTTGATTAATTGATTTGTATTGATTAATCATAGTATTATTGTTCATTATAGTTGTGTTTTAATAGTAGATTAGGCTAGATTAAATTACTTTCAATTACATGAATTGAGCTATAGTTTAGTTTTCTTGAATTATTATTCAATGCAATAGATTATATTTGATTCGATTGCTATGCTTGCATTACCATAAATTTCCATGTTTTGTAGTTTAGTGAATTTTCATTTCCGTCAATTACATGTCTTTCCATTTGTTAGCCTAAATTTACTAGCTTAAAATCTAAAACCCTAGTTTTGAATAATTTAATATTGAGACTTATCATCATTGACTATATTCCTTATGAGAGACGATCCGAATTATTCTTTATGATATATGTAGAAGGGTTCGATAATTGTATTTGATACTATTTGGCGATACAAAATGGTCTATATCAGTACACCAGGTAGGATATATCTTATTTAGCCTAGACATGCACTTAGTATAAGGTTTCATAATATATTATCATCACACTGTGTCCTAAAACTATGTTTTTAAGATCAAAATCCTTTTGTCCTATCTAGCCTTTCTAGTTATATGTAGCTATTCTAAATTAAGAATGAAATGAAATTAAAGAAATTCAACTGGCATGTAAAATAAAAAATAATAATAATTGCCCCCCTAAATTAATGGCATAAACTTTTTATTGCCTCCCCCATCACAATTTCAAAAAACTTTATGTAAGTAGTGAATTTGATTATTGGGGATCTAATATTGGTTATGTCATACTTTGTTAATTAAACATGATTTTGAAACTCATGCTTGAATTTTTTGCCAGCATGCTTATTTACTAAGGATGGGTAGGATCTATGTCAAGCCTTAGACTTGTATCCAAGTCTGAATTTATTGTACATGGCTCATTGAGACCTGAATATCATATCTAAATACTTGAAACTTGAGGTGAACCTTTCTAATGTACCCTTAAGTTCCTCAACTTGACCTTTCAAGAGAAAATTCTCTTCCTCAAGTTTTTGAACTTGAGTTAAGGTTCCTTGTTGAACTTGGTTGGTTGAGGGACTAAGGTTGATCTTCTCCTTTAGGTCTTTTACCTTCTTAATAAGTGACCTAATCCATTCCTTGGACTTAGCTTATTTTTTAGTTAAACATATAATGATAGCATACAACTTTTCTATTGATGAAGATGTTACCTCATTGTCTTGTTGGTCTAGATCACTCAAACTCAGATCCATGGTCTGAATCAAATTTTAACTCGGTTATATCTTCCTTCATCATTAGGGAAATGAAGCTTATTTTCTTCAGTTTCTTTGTGTCAAACTCTTTTAAGGTGGATTCATCCCATGTGGCCTTCAACATCTTCTTCCTCCTTTTCTTCCTGGTTTCTTTTGAATTAGGGCATTTGGACTTGTTATGGATTGCATTCGTAGAAAGTCACCTCCATCTTGGCTTTAGTGGTTTTGCTTGGACAGTTTGCTTGCCTTTAGCCTGAATCACCTTCTTGATCTCTTGCTTATTAAAACATTTTTTTTGATCATTTTCCAGACCAAGTTGACTATCTCTGATGTAAACTCCTCGTTGACTAAATCCAATTCATCCTCAAATTCCGTTTTTGGTTCCGATTGAGATTTTGACTTGGGCTCTGGCCTTGTGCTTGATTCGACCTATAATTAAGACAATATCTTGCTTAGTTTAACTCAAGTTAGCCTGCTCATGCAATTCAAATTCATAAAATATTTTGTTTAATTGTATAGTAGAAAGATTCTTAGAAAATTTGTAAGCATCTACCATGAATTCCCATAAAAAATTTCGGAGAAAGATTTTAGTACGTACCTTATTATATCCGAGTGTCCATTAGTTGTCTAATCAAATGGAGCTCATTCTGCTGGGAGTAATCTAGTGACCCTAGGTTTTGATGTTTGAGCAAAGGTTTAAGTTAGGTTTATTGTTATATTTGATATGCATTGTGAGTGTGCAGGATACAAGTACAACAAGGAAAG